>PVJA010001467.1:0-49068 GCA_004027025.1 Myocastor coypus | reverse complement strand
CAGTTGACTTCTGTCTGCATGTACTCTTAAGTCTTGTTAAATCTCTGGAACCCAGCATCGTAATATAATCACCTACAAATATAACCTGTCAAGTAATTTCTCACTTCTATTTTACCTAGAGACCTTTCTCCTAGGCCTTACATGAGATTTCTATTTTAATTTGAGCTTGTATTCTAAATTTATATGATTCTGGGCCCCATGATTTCCACTTTTGTTTTTCTTTTAGGGAAGACACTCTTTTTGAATGACTAGGGTGCAAGTGAAAATTAAAAAAAAAAAAAAAAAACACCCCAAAACACACAATTGCTCCATTTGTGCTATCCAGATATCTCCAAGTAGAAAATTAACTTATTTATAAGTTACTCTTACTAATGGCTACCAATATTCTCATAAGTGTAAAATTGAAACAACTTCCTAAACCAAACTAAAAAATAGTGACGAGCCCTACAGATGAGAAAGCCCAAGGTTGGAGCACTGTCCAACCTGGAAAAGGCTTGAAAACTTGGAACAGAGGTTCTCTGACATTTGATATTCGTCTGATTGTGGTGCTCACTATAGTTGGACACTATGTACAAGTGACAAGAAAAAATAGTTTACTCACCATAAAAAAGAGAGAAAAATGAGCTCTACATTTGCTTGAAAAATTTTAAAGCCCTCTCAGTAGGGTCTAGCCACTACTTTTGTTCCCAAAGAGCAGCAGTGAGACACACATACAAAAATTCCATTAATTGGGGTCAATGTTCAGTCAGATCCACCCTGCAAAGGATCTCAAGCCAATTATTTGTGGGGTGCTTGTCCTCTGTTAAAATAAAACTTTGGCTCCTGAAGGTGCTTCTGACTTTTCCGTTAGATAAAATTAATGATTTTCCTCTGACTAAGGTGTTATGAAGGCGTAATTCTTAGAAATGAACATTTTAAATTCCTCGGATTCCCTGTGTAAATAAGCTACTTTTGAAAGAAGAAAAATGTACATTAATTTCAGGGCTTTTAACATTGTTTTAAATCTTTTTTGCCATGTAAAAGTCTCAGGGCCATAGGGGAAAAAGCTTGCAGGCAGACGGGAAGGTGTGAGGTTCCAGGATCGTACGGAGAGAAACACTTCGTCAAGGGTGAAGTTCAGTGTCACAGGCAAAGGAAGGAACTGTAGGCTGCTGGATGGGACTCAGGCCCCTGAAGTTTTGCTCAGCATCTTATGGAGAGGACTGCAGCTCCTACATGACCCGATATCACCCAGGAGCTTCCTGCTTGTCCCTTCATGTCCCCCAGTGGCTGCCTACATGTCCCTTCATGCTCCATGTGTGTACCTAAACACAGACCACACTCCTTTGAAAGCTGTCACTTATCCTTTCTAAGTGTCAACTTTTCAAATTGAAAGCAACATTAATGTTACTTTCCAGAGCAATTTCAAGAATTGAAACTTTATAAAAATATAGGCTGCATTTTTAAGATATCTTAAAAATCCAGACTATTAGCATATGGATGTCAGGTGAGATCTATGTCCTAAAGATATATCTCAAGGTTGATGGAGAAGTTAAGGGCAGTCTTGTTGCCGTTCTTCTGCTGTGGGGTTTTAGGGCCTTCACTGATGTCTTGTCTCTAAATTTATACAGATTTCATTTTCTCACACAAACCTAATCCTACATCTTGATGTGCTTTGACTACTCATATTTTTCTGGACACAAGTCTTCTTCAAGAAGGGACTAAAAACTCCTTGACCACAGTGATAAGCATAAGTTGTTTTTATCTGCTGTGGTATCCGGCACAAGGTTATGCTCAGAATTGTTCGTTGCCTACTGATTTCTGGTGAGCCACGCCTTTCCTTCCATAGTAGTGGCTGTCGGTGCTGCCTGTGCATAACATCCACTGAGGACCTGCTGTAAGACAGTGATGCTTCGCTCCAGTCCCAGAGAATCTCATTTAGCTCGTATTGGGCAAAGTCCGGGTATTTGTGGTCTGTAAACTTTCCTCAGGTGGTTGTGATTTATCTGCTAACAGTTGTTCTGTACATTATGTGGGCAGAGAAACATGCTGGGTGGGGAAAGGAAAACAGTGAGAGTTTGCTTTCGGCCTTGGTGGGGAGCACACAGAAGCTCAATAGGCTTCACTTATTGCTAATTATCTGGCAATCTTTTCTTTGTTTCGGTCATATATTTTTTCTTTTTCACTTTTTAAAAATCTTATTTTCTAAATTTTATTAATTTTAATGAGAAAGATAACAATGAGACTGTTGCACAACAGTAGGACAGTTACAATAATTAGTACACTGCATATTGTTGTCCTGATAGTAGTTGTTCAGAGTACAAGATGCAGACATGATATCTTCTGTAAACACTATTAGTACAAATCTTTCTTCTCATTGAACTAAGAGAAAGTAGCTGTACCCATAGTCCAATAGTCCATAATAGTAGTTGGGTTATCAGCAGAACTGGCAATGTCGAAAGCTGTTGACTTGACCTTTTTACAGCTCAGCAAATTAATATGGCTTCACTTTTTATATCTCTTGGTTAGACTTTTCTTCTGGATGGTTAAGACCAAGATAAAGCAAGACCTATATAACAAAAAATGTAACTTTTATATCTGACAAGGTCAGTCAGATCCCCTCAGGATTTACCCTGAAATCATGCAGCATTATCTGGCAATCTTTACAGTTCTCTACCATCTGATTTCTGGGGTGGTTTAGATAGTTCAGGCCTTTTGAGATACCTGTTCTCTATACCCGAACCGCAAGACTTAGCTAGAAACAATCTTTGGTGGTCCACTTCCCTCATGGGCTATAGATGCAGATAGCACTAAGGAATTTCTACTTTGAGTTCAAAGCAATTTTAGTGACTCTTCTGTACATACCCAAAGTTATCCGTATTTAGAGGAGGAAGAAAAGTTAATTCTAAGCCCAATATGTTACTTGCTCAGGAGCCATCTGTACCAACAATTATGTTTTAAAAAGCAACCATGTACAACATGCATTGTCAGGTCACTGCTGTCAAGGAATTTATAATCAAAGAAGGTATATTAAGAGTATAGACATAAAATCTATTACCTAAGGTTTGAAAAGATCACAACTATCAAAAGAAGTAAATAACAATGGATAATAATAATTGGATTATTATCATGGATGAAGTGTGATTTATATCTCTTATCCCACTAAATCCTTATGAATGTATAAGGCAGGGGCAATAAAACATGGAAAAGGTCAAGAAACTTGTGTAGTATTACAGGCCAGTAGTTCTACAGGGAGCACATGAAGCTAGGTAAGCAGATTTGAGGGGATCCTGTGGTGGATTGGAGCACTTTTATTTTACTGAATCAACGAGGGCCTGGATTGTTCAGAGGAGCTAAATAGTACAGTGGGATGAAGAAAGGAGGCGTTCACTGTGGCAGTGGGATTTCAACAGATCCACAGAGAAGCTGAGAGCACAGGTTCCTGCCTCTAGTCCTAGCATTTGGAAGCCTGAAGCAGAGGACTGTATGTCCAAGGCCGACCTGGGCTAATACATAACAAGTTCAAGACCAGGCTGGACTACTACTGTCTCAAAAAATAATTTGAATAGATCAAGGGTGAGCCTGAAGAACTTACCGTTATGGTTTTTGTCTAACTGTCCCCCCAAAACCTCATGCAGTCATGGGGCAGGGACTTCTAGAGTTTGATATTAACTCATGATCCACTGGGATTATGGGTGATCCACTGGGACTGTAAATTTTAAGAATGCTGAGATTATGGGTGTGAGTGCTACACTCAACCTGGGGCGGATAGCCTGGATGTAACCTAAGTGAGACAGGGAGCCAGACTCTCTGCATTGACTTTATTGGCCTGTTACCATTGTTGCTGTTCTGCCACCATGAACTGCTACTGTCTGCCATGTATACCTCTGCCTTGGAGCCAGCTGAGTATCTACTGAAACCTCCAGTAAATGTGAGCTGAATAAACCTTTCCTTCTTTCACTTTGGGTATTGGATATTTGTCCTGGCAAGGAAAGAAGAGTAACTGAGGCACTTATCATGTGAATCCCAGGCCATCGGAAGTTGTTGAAGAAGCCAGAGCAATGACAGCTACAGAAAACACCATAGATCTGGTCTGACAGCATCCTTTAGCTTCAGAGTATGTGGAGGATCATTTATGACTCCAGGGTTCCAGCTAACATCTGAGTAGTTTGATCTGGGACTAATGCAGCCTAAATTCAAGAAGGGTAAAGTTTTTCACGAAATTAGAGATTTGGGCCACTGCTTACGTCTGCACACACACACACACACACACACACACACACGCACACACACAAAGCTGAGTAATATGACTGTTCAGCAAATGTTTTCCTAACAGTGTTTACCAAGAAGCAACAAGTGGTAGTCATTCATTCATTCCTTCTTTTATTTCCCAAATATTTTATTGAGTGTTTACTATATGACTAACAAGGATGTATAGAACCAGTCCTTGCTTTAGCTGCAGACAGTGGCTTGACGTGACTCATCTGGGACACATTAATGATATATTCATCTTTTGATACACTTACAGCCTGGGCATGGAAGTCTACTGCCAACTGGAGTTGAGGTCTGCTGTGGATTTAGTGTGAAAATAGCTGCTATACTGTGTAGGCCTTGCATGGAGATAAAAGAATGCAGTTGACTATAGCGAGGTGGAAGAGGGAGCATTGTGTGCGCCAATGCTGTGTATTTAATAAACCCAGGTTTAGAAACCAGGTTTCTTTACTCTGTACCTTTTCAGACTCTCCAGTGTTCTAATGCGCTGCAAATTTCCAAAGAGGCACTATGTATGTATCCTGAGGTTCCATTGGCTCAGAGTGACGTATGCCTCTCGTCTGTCTCACCTAAGGAAATCTCACTTAGCACCTATACAAGCATAGGATGGATTGGATAGGTACCAGATGTGAAAGTGGGCCAGGTAGAATGATTTGGTTCCAGAAGTTAAGAAGATTTGTAATAAATCTCCTAAAACTCATAAATCTGCTTAATCTGCAAAGGATTTAGAAAGGAAACTCAAAATGGAACAAGTGGCTGTTTACATAAATGGCCTCCAATACCTCATTCTAATATGATCCTCTTTGTTAATGGATGATTAATCAATTTTAAATCATTCCAATTTCCAAAAATAAGTTGTCCGTGTCAATGTTTCTAAATGTCTGAAAAGAAACATAAATTTAGGAGGAATTACTTATATTCACAATTTGAGGTAGAATTAAGTCTAAGAATTACTAATCTATTGAAGACCGCCTGCCTTCATAATCTGCTGCAAAAGGGTTGAGAGTCAATGCACATTAAGTGTGAATTGTATTTTAAAAGAAGAACTTCATGAAAGCTTATTTAGAGAAGAAATAGATGAAATTGACTATTATATGTGCCTCCCTGTACAAACATAATTACAAAGTTTAGTCACTGATTAACATTTGCATACTAGATATGCCCAACTAGAATTTAAAATTCATGAACTTTATTTTATTTACATGACTTTGGAAAACATCTTTGATCTATCTTGATAGTTGAGTTAATAGTAGAAGCTTTAGATGTAGGGGAAAAAAACCAAGTTTGAACACATGTCTGTAATTTTACTTAACTCACCTAAATGTGAAAATCAGTAAGAGGTTACAAGTACTTCAAGAGTATTTTGAGAACAAGCATAGTAATTGATAAGGAGTGCCGAATGCATGTCCCAGTGGACACCAAAATGGCTATAGCAATAGTGGGAGAATGTACTGTCCCATTGCCACAACACCCAATGCTTAAAACTTAAAGATGGAGAGGTTTAATTTAGCGTAGTTTTAGGCTATTCAGTCCATGGTCAGCTGGCTCTAAGGTATAAACATTGTGATGGAAGGGTACAGTGGAGAAAAGATGCTTTGTTCATGGTGGCTGGGGACAACAACCAAGGGAATAGTGTCAGAGAGGAAGGGGCAGGAGCCCATATATAGACTCTAAGATCAAGCCCCTCTTAACCCTCAGACTTACCCAGGAATGCACTTTATGGATCTCCTGGACAGCTCTCAGGCTAAACAAGTTGGAAATCCAGTTTAACCAGCACAGAGAGAGGAAGTCTTTCAAACCTCAATGGGAAAATTTTATCTACATGCCTATTAACAAGAATTTTTGTACCACCCTCAGTTACCTATGATTTACACAGTTACAAAGTAGTTCAAAGGCAATGACAGACTCAGGATCTCCATGAAATATCTTGACCTGGATGGGCATCTTTAAATAAGTATGTAATTTCAAACAACCATGTCTGATTGATTGACTCTATTATTTTGTCTCAGTATTATTAATTTTTGTTCTGATGTTTTAAATCTCTTTCCTTATACCGTTTTTGGATTTGGATTGGAGTTGTCTTTCTAGGGCCTTGTGGTGCAAAATTAGGTTGTTTGCCCACACTCACTCTGTATTACTGTCATGAGCATCACAGCTATAAACTGCCTTCTTAGGGCTGCCTCCATTGTGTCCCAAAGGTTCCGGAATATTGTACTGACATCATTTGATTATAGGAACTGCCTCATTTCCTCCTTTATTTCTTCTGTCACTGAATGATTATTCAAGAGGGTATTGTTTAATTTCCATAGATTTGCACAGCTTCTGTCATTTCTTCACTGATTTCTAGCTTCAATACACTACGATCTGGTAATATGCATGGGATAATTCTGATTCTTTTGTGTTTGCTTAAGTATGCTTCATGAGCTAGTGGGTGATCTATCTGAAAGAAAATCCTATGTGCTGCTGGGAAGAATGTGCACTCTGTTGTTAGCAAAGACTCAATATTGACTAATTCTACTTGTTCAAAGCTTTGGTTCAGCTTAGTATTTTCGATGATTTTTTTTTTTTTTTTTTTTTGGTCTAGTTGACACATCTGTTTGTGGCAGTGAGATATTGAGGTCTCCCATTGTAACTGTGCTGATATTTCTCTGATTTTTTTCTTATGTCTGTCAGTGTTTGTCTTAGGAAGTTGGGTGCTCTGGTGCTTTGGAACATAGATATTTATAATTATTATCTCCTCCTGTCAAATTGTTTTCTTCACAAGTACATAGTGATCTTCTTTGTATTGACAGTTTTAGCTAGAAATCAACTTTGCCTGAAAGTAGGATGGTGCCTCAGCTACATTTCTCTTATTTCTAAGATCGAATATCCAACATTCAAAGTTAAAGGAGGAAAGGTTTACTTAGCTCACGGTGTGCAGAGGCTATCGTCCATAATTGGCTGGCATGTGGCAGAAGGGCAATGGCTTACGGTGGCTGACGATAGCAAAAGCAATAAGCAAGCCTTAATGTCTTTCTGCCCCGTTTTATACTCTACTCAGACTGCTGGGATTAGGGTGTTGCAAACAAATCTGTGAAGTGATCGTACACTCTGAATCCCCACATCACACACATTAGAGTCAGCTACCTCCCAAAAGCACCTCCTCCCCACAACTGCGTGAGGCCTTGAGGGGTAGCTAGACACAAGCCATAACAGGTAGCTGCCCCTGCTTTTTTTTCTGGCTCCCAGTTCCATGGAACATTGTGATATGAAACAAACATCCTTGATTTTTACTGTTTGAACCGTGCGTCTTGTTTCTTGTGTAATACATATCATTCAGTTTTGTTTCTTGATCCATTCTGAAAACCTGTGTCTTTTGATTAGAGAGTTGAGGCCATTTACATTCAGAGTTATTACTGAGAGGTATTTATTTTTTCCCATCCTTTAATTGTTTCTTGCTGCTCGTTTTCTTTGTTTTTCCTTTGTTTAACTGGTCATCCTGGCAGAGACACACATTTTATTTGACTTATTAGGATTATCTCTTTGCAGGACACCCTTGAGATTTTTTGTAATGCTGATTCTATAGTCCTGTTGAGGGGCTCCTTGTCATGGAAATCCCTTATTTTACATCTATAATGAAGGAAAGCTTTGCAGGATTTTTCAGATGGGGCTTGAATCATAGCCCAAAAAGTAAAGACCTCTATTGATGTCATTAGAAATGAAAAAGAAGAAAGTATAATAGATTCTATCAAAAAAAAAAAATCGTTGGTAACTGTTTTCAGAATCTTACTTTAATAACATGGAGAATTTAGAATAATTAGAAGAAATAAATAGGCTCCTAGATATGTGTGGACAAGAAAAGCAGAACAAAAACATAAAATCCCAAGCAATCCAGTGACTTACGGAAGTAATTTAAAAAAGAACTATTAATCAAGAAAAGCACAACTCCTGAAGACTTCACTGCCAAGTTCTATAAGAACTTTAGAGAAGGTCTAATGCTAATACTCTTCAAACTCTAATGAAATTAAAAGGAAAGAAATACACTCAAAGTCATCCCTGGAAGCCGTGGTAGTTGACATTGTGTCAACTTGAAGTGTCAGAAGCCTGGCTGGATCAGCTTGGTGATACCATGCCTTGGGGTGCGGAGGCCCTGCCCTAGGGTAGGAGGGCCCCTCCCTCGAGTGACCCATTGTTGTATAATATGTGTTGGTGCCGAAAGAAACGACGAGAAGACCCAATGAGTGTAGCTTCAGAGCACTCACTGAGATTTCTCTTCCAGTGAGCCCAGAGCCTCAGAAGACTACTCTTTTTAGTCAGCATTAAAGAAAATGGCTAAAGCGTATACATCACTACTTTAATAGATACAGCATATTCCAGACAAGTAGCTCACTCAAATGCTAACTGATAATATTTCAAGCAGGGGAGGAGGCAACCATTGGTGTCACGCAGCAATTAAACAAAGAACAGGGCACCCATGGGATGAGCTGTCATCCGCAACGTTGAGCCCCAGCTTTCTGAGACTTCCAAGCAACAGAAGGCAGCCTTCCCTGGGCTCTGTCCATAATTCAAGGACAGGGCACCTGCAGGAGAAGCCGCCACCTGCAACTCCAAGCCTCAGCTTTCCGAGACTCCTGAGCAACAGAAGGCAGCCCTCTCCGGGCTCTGTCCATATCTCACCGCATCTAGACAGCAGCTAGCCGTCCTTTTTATCTCTATGTTACAACAACTCGTCACAAAAAGGTTATATGAATTGAGGAAGGCTGTGTGCACCGCTGATTCCTTGCAGGAGCTTGATCAGCACAGCCACACCGCTTTGGAGGAGCTGGGATCTTCCCAGCAGCCAGCCTAACTCTCTTGGAGGAGCTCCCGTCTTCGAAGCTGGCATGGAAGGAAGACAGAGAGGCTTGATAGACACCGAAGCTGCTGCTCTTCCTCTGCTCTTCATTGCTTTCTGCCACCGTGAATTGCTGCCATCCACCTTGGAAGCAGCCCCCTGAGTGCGAATGGAAACCTCCACAAACTGAGCTGAATGAACCTTTCCTTCCTTAATTTTGGGTGTTGGGTATTTTGTCCTGACAACAAGTGAAAAGTAACTGAGACAGTAGCTAACATCATTCTGGTTCTAAAACCAGAAAAAAGACCTAAACAAAAAAGAGAACTATAGGCCAATCTCCCTAATAAACACAGATGTAAAAAAATCCTCAGTGAGACACTGATCAAAAGAATGCAGCAAATCATCAAAAAGATCATAAATCAGGACCAAGTAGTATTCTGACCAGGGATGCAGGATGTTGAACATGCACAAATCAATAAATGCAGTGCACCACATAAACCAAAGCAAAGACAAAAATCACATGAACCCTGCAGTACGTGTAGAAAAAGCCTTTGACAAAATTCAACAACTATTCATGATTTTAAAAATTCCTATAGTAAGTAGACATAGAAGGACCCTATCTCAATCCAATAAAGCCATTTATAACAAATCAGTGTGCAACATTATCATATGAAATGATATTGCAGAAACAAGACATGGATATCCACTATCACTTCTCCTATTCAGTGTAATTCTCAAAACATTAATCAGAGCAAAAGCGAATATGTATATATATTCCTCTATATAGAACACACAAAACATTTTACCAGAAGACTCCAAGAATGAATAATTAAATTCAATAGCATAGCGGGATACAAAGTCAATACACAAAAATCAATAGCCTTCTTGTACACCAATAATAAACTCACTGAGAAAGAAATTAGAGAAGCAAAATCTTTTACAGAAGCATCAAGAAAAATTACATACTTAGGACTTAACCTAACCAAGAACCTTTTGGGTTAAAAAATCTCTACAACAAAAACTATAGTTCCATAAAAAAGGAGACAGAAAAGGACATCAGAAAATGGAAAACTATCCTATGCCCACGGATAGGCATAACTAATACATTCAAAATGACCATACATCCCCAACTGTTGCAATGCAATCCCAGTCAAAATACAAATAACATTTCATATACAGGGCCTGGGAGATAGCTCAGTGGAATAAGTACTTGCCTGGCAAGTACAAGGTCCTGAGTTCTATCTCTAGAACTGCCAAAAATAAAAACATTCCATATAGAACAGGATAAAGCAATATTAAAATATAACTGGAGCCAGAAGAAATATATAATAGAAAAAGCAATACTGGGTAACAGGAACAAAGAGGAGCATCAAAATCTTGAACTTCCAAGTTATACTACAAAGCTACAGTGATGAAAACAGCACAGTATTGCAAAAAAAAAAAAAAAAAAAAAGGAGAAAAAGACTTGTGCAATATTGAAATGGAATGGAAGATACAGAAGCGAAGCAACTCCAGGGTCACACAGCCGTATTATCTTTTACACTGGCTAAATTCCTTCCCTGGAAGAAAGCTGGCCTCTTTATAAAATGGTGTCAGTAAAACTGGCTTTCTATAAGCTGAAGGTGGAACCTTGACCAGTGGGGGTAAAACTATACCAGACATGTTATTTATTTTACTTTCAAGACAAAAGCTGTTCATGTATGACTTGTTTTTCCTAAATGAAGCCTTAAGTATTCAAGTTCAATTGCAGTGTTGGAATTTTGCAAAGACTTTTTAAAATAGAACCCCTGGTGCACTGAGAAAGAACAAATGAGATGAGGACAAATTAAGAAGCAAGGCCCTTTATGAAAAGAATAGAAACTAAATAAAATAAATGAATAAGTTATAAATGTTTGAGGAGATAAATATCCATAACCTGATTTGAATATTGAATGTATATATCACATTGCATACACTCAGTATAAACATCACATAGCACTTCATGAATATCTAAATATAATTTTATGTGCTAAAAACAAATGAATAGTTTTATTTTTCTAGTATACACTTTATAGCTTTTAAAGCAGAGATTAATAAATATGTGTTGATATTACCTTGATCAACTGCTGGCCTTTAGTGTTTTTGTTTTCAGCAACAGCTGGTTATGTCACACAGTTCTTCATGTCTAGATCATGACGGCAAACCGAGTGGCCTTTTCAGAAGCCCGCAGAGAATCAGGTCATAAATCAGCACTTTGAATCTCAAGTGATGATCACGCCACAAGAAGGCACAGGAAATGCTGCCGGCATGTGGCACGGTGGCATCCTGAGCATTTTAAACAGAAGAGACCTGAGGAAAGGATGTAAACAGGCTCTCTTCCCCAGCCCTTCTTTCGAAGATCCAACAATGGCAAGCATCCTGCAGTTTACCTAGGAAGGAAGAATGGTTACACAGACTGGCCAAAGAGAGTCTGAGCCAACAGTTCACGTCCCACCAATTTATTCCCATTAGGCCATACTCATCTACTCCATCACACGGAAGCCGTTCTTGGTCAAACCTAAGCATGCCATTACAGTTTACTTGTGCTTCTTGGGTATTTATTTCTGACACAAGAGCCCTCATTGCTCTGTATCACAAGGAATGTTGGTTTAATGCATGCTTTTCTCTGTCTTTTGCAGATGGGTGTCAGCCATGAAACTTGTAACGGGTCATGAGAATGTATGACTGTTGCTGTCCTATGACAGCCAGCTGTGCCAATCACAGAGACTGAAAAATCTGCCTGAGGGTGGAGCTCAGCCTAATAGATGCAAAGGAAATCTGGCCACACACTAGAGATCCAAAGAATCCAGCTGAGGGCCTGGATCACACAACAATCTCCTGCCTTTACAAATTCAGCCAGAGCCTGGAGCCAGTGGTAATGTCTCATACATGTCTGTATCAAGGACCTGTGCTAGGAAGGTCCATAGCTCAGTGGTGGAAGGTAGAAAGTCTGCCAGCAGGATGAAGGATCTGTTCCAGCAGGGTAAAGGATCTGCACCAGAGCCAGGAAGTGGTTCGCAAAATAAGAACCAGGGTCCCCCTAAAAGATACCACAGCCATCCTCTGTGACAGTGAAGTCCCAAGCTTCTCTTCTGATGTGAACAGACAAGTTCCTATCAGGATGAATTGGACGAGCCGGCGTGACAAGCTCCTCCAGGAGAACCAACAGCACCACCTCTTCCTCTCTGGTTCTCTAATTGTGCTGCTGGCTACAATCCCCAGGTGGGCTTTCCATGTGCAGCAACACATTGATCCAGTTCAGCTGGGTACTCAAGTTGCCTTCCAGTTGCCAATCCACCACAGCAGAAGTCATCAGGACTAGATATAGATAATAAGGAAGTTTAGAAACGTTCTTTTTTTAGCTTTTCTCATCTCTTCCCTTTCCTCTCAAGCAAAACTTAGAAGAATAACAGAAATGTCTACCAGCAACCAACAAATGGTGTGTTTCAATAAAACTTATTTAGAGCTATGTTTGGCCTAAGTGCAGTAATTGGCTGATTCCTGGCTTTGAGCATGGAGTCTGAAGCCAGACTGCTGGATCAAATCCAAGCTCTGCCCTTAACTAGCTGTGTGACCCTAGCTGAGTTAGCAAACATCTCTGTACCTTGCATTTGTTACCTCTGTAATGGGAGTGGCAGCACGGTGCCTCTACTAAGAATCCTCACTGCTCAGGGGTGTTAGAAAGACACTACACCTACAGTGAGCACATCAGCACAGCATCTCTAACAAGGTTAAGAGCTCATAAATGTTATTAGTTTTCAGCTTTAAATTTTTGAAAGATTGTCATGCCATTTATTTAATTTCATCTTCATTGATCCAATAGGCCAAGTTAAATCAAAAATGATGATTAATCCTACGAGGTATCCATTTGATAAATTGTATTTTTCATTTTATTTTTTGTCAACAGATGTACTTTTTTCTGTGGAGATCACATATCATATATCATACAATAAAATATTTTAGAGAGATAGGAAATTATAAAATAAAATGCCAATTACTACATTTAGGCCAAATATGGCTCTATCATCTATTCATCTAAATAAGTTTTATTGGAACACACCATCAATGTTTTGTTGGTTGCTGGTAGATGTTTCTGTTAGTCTTCTAAGTTTTGCTTGAGAAGAAAGGGAAGAGATGAGAAAAGCTAAGAAAGGAACATTTCTAAATTTTCTTTGAAGCCAGGGAAGAAGATAACACAAATCCTTTCTCTAGCTCCTAAATCTAAAACTCTCAGGATAGTATGTTTGAAAAAAATCATTACTACTTCTAGGTTTTCTGTGCCCTTGCCCTTTTGTGTCCTTTGCTGTCATCTTCTTTGGCTTTTCTAAGAAGCAAAGCTAACAATGAGAGTCTAATATAAGATGAGAAACATCCAATGCACACCCAACTACAACACCATTAATATGTCTCACAGATCTAGAGAAAACATTACAAATTCTTCTGGTCCCAGAAGAGACCTGAAATAGCAAAAGAAATCCTGGGCAAGAAGGCAAGGGTGGGAGACATCAAAGTCCCTGACTTGAAATTATACTACAAAGATACCGGGATGAAATCAGCATGGTATGGACAAAAACCTAAAATAAGCCTGAGGATCAGTGGAATAGATTAGAAGATGCAGACACAACTACAAACACAGTCAGTCACCTTATCTTTGACAAACGTGGCAAACATGTTTGCTGGAAGAAAGAGAGCCTCTTTAATAAACAGTGCTAGAAAAATTGGCTTTCCACATGTCAAAGGCAAAAAACTACAGTCAAAATGGATCAAAGATTTAAATATTAAAACCAAAACACTAAATCTTCTGGAAGAGAAAGTAGGTAGAAATCTTAAAGACGTAGGGTTTAGAGAATTGATGAACAAAAACCAAACTGCATGGTAAATACTCCGAAGAATCAGCAGTTGGCAATCTTGTCATTTTGAAATGTTTCTGCACATCAAAGGAAATCACCAATAGAGTAAAAAGAAAATCCACACATAGGGAAAGAAATTTAGACAACTATCTCTCAGACAAAGGACTTCTATTGAGAAAGTATAAAGAATCTTAAAAATTCAGGCCCCCAAATTCAAAGACTTGGTCCAAAAGTGGGCATTTGAGATGAATATACACTTCTCAGTTGAAGAAATACAAGTGACAAGTAAACATATGAAAAAATGTTCAACCATCTGTCACTTGAGAAATATAAATTAAAACAACATCTCACCTCAGAAAGAATGGTGATCAAAAAGAAGTCAACCAAGAACACATGCTGGAGGGGCTATGGGGAAAAACAAACCCTTTTCCATTATTTGTGAGAGTGTAGACTGATATAACCACTATGGAAATCAATGTGAAAATTCCTCACAAAGCTAGGATTGGTAGTCCCAGTCAAGCCAGCTATCCCCTTCCTGGGTATTTTTCCAAAAGAACTGAAATCATCACAACACAGTGATATATATGTACCTATATTTATAGCAGCACAATTTGTCATAGTTAAATCTTGGAATCAACCCAAAACGTCCATCAATGCAGAAATGGATAAAAAAGACAGGATATTTTTTATGGGATGGGTATTATTCAGCTATAAAAATGATAAACTCGAAGCTTTTATAGATAAACCGATGCGACTACACACCATTGTTGAATTCCTATTATTTTGCTTAGTGAACTTCTGTCTTGTTTCTAATATCTTCCTTACTATCTTTATTCTCTTGAAAAAAAAAAAAAGTACAATCATTCTGCTCCTCCTAGCCTGAGCTACCTAATGAGCAGCTGATGTTTTTGTGGGAACACATTCCGTGCTGAAATTTCCCAAATATTGCCCATAAAACTGAATGGCAACAAATCCCTTCTAAGTCATAAACATCTGTAGAGCCATTATACTTCCCAACTGGGGCCAGAATCCCAGGAGCTGCATACTGTGGCTATTATTTAATCCAGCTGAAGTTTTCTGTAATAGCAGCTGGGTCTCCCCACCCACAGCCAGCTAATTACAAGCTCTGTGCAGATTATTTTTCTCTTGTTTTCACTGTTTTAGAATTCTCAGCTCAATATGAAATCAATAATCACACCCTCACTGCTTGAAAACACTGAAGAATTGTGTCTCCTATTTCTGAAACCTAAAGAAATGAGAAGAGGGGAGGGAAACCCTAACTGCATAACAGTGGACTTGTGGCTCATTGTAGAAAGACGTAGACTGGGCTCCACTCCCCAAGCTCTGTAATGCCTTGTCCCCCATCTTTGTCTAATCAAGTAAGTAACCACAAGTGACAAAGAGGGTTAATTATCACATAATCAGAAAAGTTGATTTTTTTTAAAGAAAGACTCTGCTGTACCATAATAGTAACAAAAGTCTTTGCGTTCTGTAGTGATTTTTGCTTTTAGAAACATTTCCAAAGGACTTATCATCTGATCTCCAAAGCAAAACTCAGTGAGGTAGCAGCAGAGATACTCTTTTCTTTTGGTATAGGAAAAATAGAATACAAAGTGAGTGTGAGAGGCCAGAGGGAAACTGGTATTCCTGTTTGAAGTCAGGAGTCCAAAACCAAACTTCTAGGGCTCACCATGTAGCTCAGCGGGCCTGCCATGCTGCCCCTCTGCCACCCCCTACCCTCCCCCACCCCCCATGTGCTGAGACTGGCCATTGAGACTGGGCATGGTGGCCTGTGTCTATAATCCTAGCTCTTGAGTGGCTGTGAACCGGTGGATCACTGAGTCCAATCTAGTAGTGAGACCCTGTAGACCATTCCCTAAAAAAATAATACAATAAAATAAAATCCAAACTTCTCTTCAACCTAGCTAGCTCCTCTGCAGCACTGCTGCCACCAGGTTATCCATGTGGCGCGCTGTTTAATTAAACTCAGATAGTTGTGCTACGCCTCCAGCTCCATCTGAACTAAGGAACAGAATGAAGGAGAATCATTCTCTTCGTAGGTATTTCAGGAGACACTGCTAAGTTCTGATTACCGAAGGAAATCTTTCCTTACTACAAAGAGCTACTCTTCTCAAATAATTAAGCAGACCTAGCACCTTTGTAGCCTCCCACAGCTGCCTCGATCCAGTGGTTGCAAAAAGATGCAGAAAACTCCAGAGAAGGAGTACATTCTTTAATTTACCACTGAGAGCATCTTCCTGATAGGTCTTCAGAATCCAAAGGTGAAATTTCCTCACTATATTTATGTAATATTCACTTAGAGCAGCTTGGGGCCGACTGTAGAACTCGGGAGGCACATGTATCAAGAATATGCGAGATAGCTCCAGGGCTCTCCCAGCAGTAGACATGGGTTTTAGTCTAGCACTGTTCAGAGCTAACACACCGGAGCACAGAGGTCAGCCCCGCTGCCCAGCAGCTGCCTTGTGGAGGCAAATCGCTGCCCGGCTCTGAGTCTCAGTGCTTTTGTGCCAAGAGGAGTAAAACAGCACAGCCTTCGTTGTGGGGCTGTACAATTATTAAATGAGACAAAGCTGCTAGCCCCGTGCTGTACCTACAATGATTCAGTGCTTATATATTTTAAATATCATGAACTTGTGTGTCTCCCTAAACCAGCGGTTCTCAACCTGTGGGTCGCGACCTTGGTGGGGGTCGAACGACCAAAACACAGGGGTCACCTAAAGCCATTCCGAATCATAACTGTAGCAAAAGTACAGCTTTGAAGTAGCCACCAAAATTATTTTTTGATTTGGGATCACTGCAACATGAGGAACTGTATTGCGGGGTCACGGCATTAGAAAGGTTGAGAACCACTGCTCTAAACTATAGGGCACAAAGGAAATGTCCCCTCTTGTAACAATAGTAAAACTACTCCTTAAGGTACTAGGTTAGAAACGATACCCAATGAAGACAGTATGCGCTCTTGAAGAATCCAGTATATTCCAGAAAGCCATAGCTGTCCTTCTGAGAGTGTTGAGATTTCTTGCATTTTATTTTGCTTATTTGCTGTGTTGATTTCTCTGAACTGGAAAGGACAGTTTTTTCCGTGTGATCTTCCTGGTGTCGCTCCCAGCTCAGTGCCTGATACAAAGAGATTCACTATATTTATTACAGAACAAAAGGTTCACCAGTTGTGAAATCATACAATGAAATGCTGTTCTGTTTAAAATTATGCTATGTGTAGAGAATTCTTCTCCCTGGGTTATTTATGTAAAAATAATCCGGATACTAAGCAGTATGTGTGGTATGATGTCACTTTGAAGAGTCTGATACAAAAAGATTAACACATGAATGATGATTCTGCTGTTTTTAGAACACAGGAATGAGGATAATTACATATTTTTCCAACAGTTTCATATTCATTCTGTCTTTTTGAGACAGGGTCTAGCTATAGAGTTCAGGCTGGTCTTGAGCTCACTTATGTAGTCCAGGCTAGTCTCGAACTCGCACCAATCCTCCTGCCCGGCTGACATACATGATTTAAAATGAGGATAAATGTGTTTTTCACAACTGATGATAGTAAAGTTTTTCACTCACTCAAATTATTGCCCATATGGAAAAACAAATAAAGTGATGTCTCTGACAATGGAGCAATATGGTACCTATGTGGCAAGGGTTCTAAGTGAAGGTGATTTGCCTCCTGGCAATGTCTAGAGATGTTCATCGGAATTTGGAGAGGGGGAATTGCCGCTGTGTGGCTTGCGGTCGGCATGTAGCTGACAGAAAACAGAAGATGCACAAAATTCCCATGTAGCACAGAGTAGGCAGTGCAGCATAATGCAGCAGCGAAGAATTACTAAGTTCCAAGTGTCAGTGGCCCCAGGCTGAGCAACACTAAGTTCAAGTGATTAGCATAGGCCCACAGAGAGCAGCTCAGCAACTAAAGGCGCTTACATCCAATCCAGTTGCAGCACAGCAAGAAGGATACAGAAATAGCTTCTTTTCCAGTCACTTCCAGAAACAATGAAAACAGACCAACACTGCTGAGTTCTAGACAACTGTTCATCAGACATTAAAAGCCACTGTGTACAGGGTCTTATCATTTTGCTCTTACTCCCTACATCAAGTCTAAAAATAACTCTTATTTTACAGATGAAGAAATGAAGCTCCAGAGAGATTATGAGCTGCCTAGAAATTATGATGTGTCTATAAGGCACATGATTTGGATTGGATTCGCGCATTCTCTGACACATATGCAGGCTGCTTCTCAGAACCGGTTATTAGAAGGCAGCTGCTCAGTTTTTTGTTCTCTGAAGAACTAAAACGGACTTGATTCATGAGCTCTCCCTAGTTGTGCCAAACTTTCTTTTGCTTCCCTTCAAATTCAGAGTCTTGCTTTGCCTAAATTTGGCCTCCATAGCTGATGACGCCTTCCTAAGTGAAATGCTAGAGAGATTTGTTAACCTACAGGAAAGTAAGAACCACCCAAGAGGATATGAGCTACAGCCTCAACCCCATCCTGTGTATTTTCGACAGAATTTCATAGCTAATTTACTCTCTCTGTCTCTCTCGGCTTCCCTCTATCTCTCTGTCTCCCTTCTGTGTCTGTCTTTCTGTCTCTCTCCCACTGTGGCTCTGTCTCTCTCTGTGTCTCTGTCTCTCTCTCTCTCTCTTTCTCTCTCTTTGCTTTTATTAAACTGGGACAAACTCTATGCTAGTATGAAGAATAATCAATAAACAGAACCCTTAAAATACCTGAATATGTAAACACTCTGAAAGGAAATTACTGCTTCTCGGTTGGGAATGCAGATCAATGGTAAAGTATGTGTTTAGCATGCACAAGGCTAAGTTCGATTCTCAAAACAAAGAAGAAAAAAAAAAGAAAAACGTTTCTCCCAGTCTAACCTTCCTAGCATGAGCGTGCTTTTCCCCATGTTTCCCTTCCGTAGCAGCTGGTCAAGACCACCTTTGCTTGCCACTTTGAATGTAATTAACTTTTATCATATTTGCAACATGTTTGAACACAGTTCTGTGGTCAGCTTCCTAATTTTATGTTGTGATGAGAATAGCTTCTGCTGGACTCCAATTTTTTTTTTCCAGCACAAAAATAACTGTGAGCTTTCTATTTCTAATAAATTCTGGAAAACCTTAGGTAAAGCTGGGTCTACAGTTGGAGCTTGGCTTGAGCCAGGTGCTGCTACATGTTCTCCGAGCTTTGCTCTGCCCTGTGTTTTTTTCATTCTCTGTTCAGCTTCTCTGCCTTAATTAGTCTCATGGGTTCTGAAAATTTTGAGCTTCCTAGCTAATGACCAGTGTATGTTCTCATACATGAATTCATGTCCAGTAACCACACTAGATTCCAAATAGCTTATATATAAAGTTAATGGAAATGCTATTATATTAGTATTTGTATTGAAGATTGAACCCTGAAACCTGTTTAAAATTCAGCTCTACATACCTTAGTTTCCATGTCTAGGTAGATAATAGAAACAGGCTACAGTATTGAAATTTAGAATTTGAAATGTCGGTTTTCAAAAATCAAAAATCATGTATTGTGTTAAATTGGCTCAGGAGTGACTCTGTCTCCTCATGCAGTTTACTGGGGCAGTGTGTGGTCCTAGACTATCAAAACTCATCTTGCAAAGCACTTTCACTTGATCTAACGATAACAAAATTCATTATAGTTCATATTTTTATGACATAAATTTTATAATTTGTAAATTGATACTTCTACGTTAACTTGTCAGTGTGATGGACTGAAATCCCTGCGGGGCACTTCAGGAGAGCTACCCAGGGGCAGCTGGGCCGGAGCTCTGCTCAGGGGAACAGGTGCAGCTGAACATTCACACCCTAGCATATGGGATGCAACTCAGCGCAACACAACTTAGTAATTCCTCCCCCCTAGTCCCCCACCAAATTCAAAGCTATGAAATCTGAATGAGTACCACACCTCCCAATGGCTGGAAGAGCATCCATAAAAGTCCCTGGGAAGAGAGGAGTGACCTGACAAGTCAAGCTGCCTTTATTCCCCGCAGCCCCCCTCTGCGCACCAGAGACACCAGGGCTCCGAGGCTGGCCTTCATTAGGATAGTGTAAAAGAACTAGGACATTGCCTTGTTGCTACACAAAAGCCCTTTGCCTTTGTGTTGGCTCAGAAGTTTCAGTCAGCTTCCGAGTCTCAAAGGCTCACACAGAGGCGTTCCAACCGGGCTAGGATTGAGCAGCGCCCAACACGGAGCTGGGAAGTGAGTGCCTGTGCCCACTCAATCACCCCAACCCGGTGCAATTCCCCTTGAAGGTCAGAACATGATGTTTTATGATGGGAGCCATGACAAGCACGGTAGAGAACAGGGTGATGAAATAGCGCTTTGCCTTTCACTTTCAAACAACTATTTATTGCTTGGCAACCTTTGAAAGCACATAAACAACTGTGCTTAAGACTTACCAAAACCTAATCTTGAGCATCACACATTCAGAGCAGGCAACTTCCATTGAAAGTTAAAAAAGAGCCAGGCCATCCTAGCTGATAGCTAGAGACTCAGTGATGGACAGCTCCATAAAAGCCAAGTTAAGTGAAAGGGGAAGAGAAATGAACCATCAGAAAGGGGCCTGGCAACTCAGCAGAAAAGTCAGAGAGGAAGGGGTGGGGGGCGCAAGCGCCGTTGTTTGTTATGCTCAGCTCCTGGCCCAGCCAGTGGGAAGCGGGGAGACGATCAGCATGCCGGGAACCTGCTTATTGGCAATTTTTGCTACAGTCCAGAAACTTCCAGAGATAAACTGTTTTTCCCTTTGAAATTAAGCAGAAGGCAATTACTTTTAAAGGACAATTACAAAGAGGTGCTTTTGTGCTAGATATAATTCAGTAAAATTCCCTCATATGGTCCCATTGTCCCATTCTGCCTTACATAAATGAAGATATTAAATCATTCTGTTAATCTTGCGAATCAATTCTACAAATACCTACTGTCTATTTTATCGCTATGGCCAAGCCATTGCACAAGGCACTAGTCTTATAAAGATTAATGAAATGTTAACCTTTCATTCTTATAGACCACATTCTATTTAGAGAGTTAGATAAAAATATTCTACCAAGCATGATAATGCAGAAAAAATAGAAAAAGCTCAAACTTGATATCCAGGAACAACTGGATTCAAATCTTCATTGTGCTACCTTGACTGTGTCAGGTATCTTTTGCTATTACAAATACCTAATCATTAATCTGTACCTAATAATGCACTAGACTTTTTCTAGACACTTCCCCAAACTTTTTCTTGATATTTCCACAGGCTTCTGAACCATATTAGTAGCACTAGCCACACCAACAACACTAATTCTTGATACCAATTTTCTGCATGAGTCAGCTTCGCACAACCATGGCAAAACACCTGAGGTAAACAACTTAAAAACAAGAAAGATGCATTTTTTTGCTCCTTGTTTCAGAGGCTTCCTTCACAGTTGGCTGACTCCACAAATAGTATGAAGTACACAGTAAGCCAAGCTTCCCACCTTACAGTGGCCTGGGAGTGAAAAAGAAAAGACAGCAGGAAGGAAAGAGGAAGCAGGAGCCAGGGTACCTCTAAAGGGCACATCATAAATGACCTACTTTCCCCAACTAGGTCACGTCTCCTTAAGTTTCCACCCCCTCCCAGTAGTGCCATATACGGGAGGTCAAATCTTCAACACATGAGGTTTGGAGGGACATGCAAGACCAAAGCCAGAACTCACGTGGTAGTTAGACTAGCAAGCCAAGTCCCAAGCTCACCACCATAAAATGTAGGCAATTTTATGAACTCTTTATCGGGTAAAGTTGGCATCCACTAAATAGCCATAAGCTACACTGAATGGTTTGCTTGTCCTTCCAGACCTGGCATCTACTTCTGTTCTGGCTCATGGGAAGCCGACTCCTAGGGGTTACGTGTATGCATTGCAACCTCACTCCTTGTCATTGGGCTCCTGGTGCAGCTTACCCAGTCTGAGCCATTGAGGCAGGTGCAAGGGTGTGCAAAGCGTGGGGTTGCAGTAGACGCTTCCTAGGCTCCCCCATCCCTGTGGGCCTTTCTACAGGCACCACGGTCTTCAGGGTGGCTCTTCACATCAGATTCAGAGTGTCGATTTTTCCTTCCCTTTCCTTCATCAAGTTTAGGCGGATAATGACTTCCAGTGCTCTAGCTTCAGGGCATGAGACATCCCTGTGGTTGTATTAAACCCTGCCTATCTCTTGTTTTATTAAACTCATCTCAATTTCCTGGTTGGGCTGTGTCCCTTCTCTTGCTCGAACCCTGATCTATGACTATCATTATTAACATAAATTATTAACAACTTATACATTTATAAGGTTATTAACATAGTTAACAATGTGCTTGTGCTATGGAAACAGTAGCTGAACAAATAAAATCATGGGGGATATCGAGGCTTGTAGGAGGAGGTAACATCTAAATAACAGCCAAAGAAAGGATGGAGTTAGCAACGTTTAAAAAGCAGGAAGAAGGGCCAGCGAGATAGCTCAATGGACTAAGCACCTGCTTTGGCAAGCATGGGGACCAGGGTTCAATCCCCGATATCCCATGCCACACCGGTGCTGCCTCAGGGTCATAATGAGCTGGTGACTGAGTCTGGGCTTGGTGGTGCACACCTGCAATCCCAGCTCTATAAATCTCCTGTTTGAAAAACAAGAGAATCAGTACAAGTCTGAGCTGCATAGTAAGAACATGTACCAAATACATCAAATGAAAAAATAAAGAGCAGAAAGACGATATTCCAGGGGAGGAATAGCATACACAAACTTTCACAGGAAGTCTGAAGTTGTGGGGGAAACGCAAGCGTCTCTACTTAGCTGGAGCATAGATTTAGAGAAGTGAGAAAGATAAATGAAGCCAAAGAGATGGACTGAACTAAAGTTACTGGTAGTGAGACCCTGAACACCCTGTAGGCCCTTCACACATGTACATTCCTATTGACTTTGCTTCTCTAGGGACCCTTAACCAGAACAGTGATGGAGCTGCCTCATATAAATTCATGAGTCAACTGTGCGAGTCTTCTCTAATGGTTGATTGATTGTGTCAACTGGAGAAACGTACTTAAGAGAAGCTTAACTAAATCAGCTCAGCAATTCCACACAGTACCGCGGCTCATCGCCTGGGTGGCATAAAGGGGAAATGAGGAAGGCTGAGTCTGCTGCTGTTTCCTTGGAAGAGCTCCAGCCTTCGCCTGGAGCCTGGAGGTCCTTCCCAGCTCCCAGCACACACTCCTCAGTGTCTGTTGTAGACCTTTCAGTCTTCCTTCACAAGCCCATTGCGACATGGACTTGCACGGGACACTGTGACAATCTCCAGATCTTGGGCTGAATCCTTTGGTGTTGAGGGCGTAGATTCCCTCTGCATGCTTCCTCATGGAACTCTGGCCATTATAAATCAATCTTGTCATTTCTTACACATTGGCATATCTGTTTCTCTAGTAAAACACGGACTGACATGTCTCCCCAACTCGAAGTTCAGTAATATCAGATAGGTGGCTTAAAATATGCACAGTAGGAGAACTTACAGCATGAAAATCATAAAATAACTACCAATCTGAGACTTTTATTCCTCTCTCCCAAAGAAAGCATTGTTAAAAATTTAGTAGGCACCAAGTTTTCTTAAAAGGGAGAGATATCTCTGGTAGTGATGGCAGAACTGAGGTATAATTTAAACAACAGAAAACAAAAGAAAAATTACTGCATCAAGAAGTGACAGACAAGCTGGAACTGAAAGATAAATTCCAGAACCTAAACTAAAGGCAAGTTAGAATGCTCAGTGAACATCTACGAGGAGCAGGGTAAAGACATCTAAGTGCTTTGGCATTAGGAGGAGAATTTGAAACATCTAAAGGGGGAGTAATTGAGGCTGATAGTACTAGAAAGTCGAGAGTCTGAGATGAGAATGCCACAAGAAAGTCACTCGAACATTGAGATGTGTTGAACTTGTGTTAAGGCAAAGCCAGAACCAGGAAGCTTTAAGGCAATGATTTGAACTCTTGTTAGTCATTACGGAAGAGGCCTTCTATCTTCTTTCTGGGGTGTTACAGTGTGATGCCTTCTAAATAATGAGGCAGATCAGAATTAGAGAACTATCCGTGTGGCAGGACAGATACGAGATGGAGCTGCATTTGTAGCCAAGCAAGGCTCAGATCTAGTTCCTAACTTATATTCACATAATCAAGAACATTTTAAGACCAGTCATCCTGGAGGCAGAAGTCCAAAGTAGGACAAAAGGCAGCTCTGTGTGTCTCCTGATTATGGAAGACATGACAGGCTATATCATTCATGGGTCTCAGCACAAAATAAAGTGGTAAGACCCTGGGTCAGGCCATATTTGGCTGTTATAGCACAATACCTGTCTTAGTTACTTTTACCTTGTTACAGGCTCTGAAACAGTGAAACCAGCCTACAGTGGACTGCAATTATGCAACCCAATATTACAGTGGCTATGTTTATTCTATATGGTAAGAATATATACCTTAAGCATACATACCGTACTATATAAGAAAATGAAGCATTATAAGCAGTGGATGCTAGAAGCATAACACGTGCAGTTCTTGGTTGCACCCTTATCACTGAATGACAAAATGTGTAAATGAAGCTTTCACTTTAATCAGAGATTCCAAAATTTCCCCTTGACTGTGATGGACTCCACAGTATTTTGGGGCCTTACAGTCTGGTGGTCAGTGACTAAGGAAGGTGTCTTAGTTACTCTTCTCTCCTTGCAGAGACAAACATCCGACACTCAAAATGAGGGAAGGAAAGGTTTATTTAGCTCACAGTTACTGGAGGTTTCAGTCCATATTCAGGTAGCTCCAAAGCAGACTGACACATGGCAGAGGGCAACCTTCCATGGCACTGCGCAGAGAGCAAGAGCGCCCAGAGAGGTAGCAGCTGCTTGAGCAGCTAACTTCTTTTCCTGCCTTACATTGAAATGCAAATCACCTGCCCCAGTGGAGGGGCAGCAGCATTTTTGCAATAATCAATTACTAATTCCGGAAGCTGCCCATGACAGCATGAGGTTTTTAGGGGGACAGCTATACACAAATCATAACAGAAGGCGTTTAGAATAGGAAGGATTTTCTCCCATGGGCTAAACCAATGAAGTCACTTGGAATAAACTCTAAGGTAAAGGTGGGGTATATGCCTATTCTATATAGCCATTACAATGGCTATGTTTATTCTAATCCAACGTAGTTACTCATTTTGGCTTCTACTGTAAGGCTAGTGTCATACACAGGTGAACAAGGAGGGTGTCATAAGTAGGGTGTGTGTGCACTGGAATTGCTAAGTGGGGTCTGAACAGTTAGATGCTGCTCTTGACTGGACTGTGAATCTGATGACTCCTTCGGGATATTCTGGTCTCCCCATCTAGCATCTGCTTCCAGCTAAGACTGGATTAGAAAAAGCATAGCCACTGCAGTGGCCATATAGAATAAATGATTTTACACCTATTATACCACAGAGCATGTTTCAAACACTGACGTATAGCTCCCTAATAAGATAAAGCAATGACAAAAAAGCTTATCTTTAGAAACAGATACACCATTACTTAGAGTCTTCAAGCATTATTGCACTTGTAACTTCCATTTGACAAAACATTCATGAATCGGTAGATGACTTAACAGCACCTTTAAGCCGATGAACTGTCCTAACTTGTTACGAATTTTACAAACATCACTCATACTGTTAGCGGTAAGGTGGCGCTGGAGAGCACTGCGCCTTCTCTAAGCCACATGGCGAGAACCACCAACAGTGTGGTGGAGCCTGTGGCCCTCCCCAAGGCCGTGACTCTCGCAGCCTGCAAATGTCAGCCCATGCGTCCCCCTGCGCTTATGGACTGGCTTGGTGATCCACTGGACATCAGGATGCCTTCTAATGGCTTTGTCGAATAGATTAGTAAGGATAACTTCAAAGAATTCATGTGTGGAACCTTCACCAACTCAGTGAGAATGTAAAACTCTCAGAGCCCCACAGGGGCATCCAGCTTGCTCCTCAGCAACAGACTAATGGCTAACGCCACGATGGCCAGGTTTGCCGTGAGTTGCTCACTCAGGAACTGGATGTCTGCAGCCACCACGGCACTCGTGAATCCTGTATGTGACATGCCCTTGCTTAGCCTCGTGCCCCAGTCTTCGAGTTTTGTCCAACCAGGTGGGGCGAGGAGCCCAGTGGAGCACTGAGAGCCAGCAGCGGACTCACGGCACAAAGCATATCCCATCGCATTGCTTCTTCTTCTACAGCTCTCCTGGATGTGTACGCGACCATCTTGGCTCGCCTGACAGCTGCCGCCAGACAAGAAACAGCATCTTTATCCATTCCTCAGGTGATGGGCATTTGGGTTGTTTCCAAAATTGAGCTGTGACAAATTGCACTGCTACAAACATGGGTGCGCATGTATATATCGCTGTGGTATGTTTTCAGTTCTTCTGGGAAAGTACAAGGGACAAGAATTGCTGGGTCCAATGAGACCTCTAACGCTAGTTTTCTGGGGAATTTCCACACTGATTTCCATGGTGGTTGTACCAGTCTCCACAGCCAGCAACCATCAAGGGTTCCTTTTCCCTCCAGCCCCTCCAGCATTAGTTGTTGGTTGACTTTTTTTTTAAAGATTTTTAAAATTTTATTTATTTTTTTTTTCTTGTTTCAGAACCTTTATTTGTTTATTCACTCATTTTTTATGGCCGGCTCAGCCCGCCCCGATGGCAGGGCTGGCGCAGCATGTGGTGCCGGGGATCGAACCTCGGTCCCTGAAGCCACCCAAGCTTTCCCAAGCAGGAGCTTTAGACCACTGAGCCATCCTGCCGGGCCCTGTTGGTTGATTTTTGATGATAGCCATTCTTTCTAGGGTGAGATGGACTCCCAGTGCTGTTTTAATTTGCATTTCTTGACTGACCAATGATGTTAGATATTTTTATTTATTTATTTTTAAGGATTTATTTATGTATTTATTTATTTATTTATTTATTTATTTTCTTGTTTCAGACCCTTTGTTTATTTATTCACTCATTTTTATGGCGGGCTCAGCCCGCCCCGAGGGCAGGGCTGGCGCAGCATGTGGTGCCAGGGATCGAACCGAGGTCCCTGAAGGCACCCAAACTTTCCCAAGCAGACGCTTTAGACCACTGAGCCATCCCGCCGGGCCCGATGTTAGATATTTTTAAATATATTTAATTACCATATGGATTTCTCCATCTGAGAAGTATGCATTTTGGGATTGGGTCTTTGAATTTGGGGGATCTGATATTTAGAAAATTTTATATGCTCTAGATAGAAGTCCTTTGCCTGAGAGACAGTTGGCTGTTTTCTTTCTATCTTTCTTTCTTTCTTTCTTTCTTTCTTTCTTTCTTTCTTTTATGTCTTTTTGAGACAGAGTCTCAATTCAGGCTGTCCTTGAGCTCACTTTGTAACCCAGACTGGTCTTGAATTTGCAACGAACCTCCTACCTCAGCCTCCCAAGTGTTGGGATTACAAGCATGTACCACTACTCCTGACTAGCTGGATAATTTTTCCCCTCAGTTTGTGGGTTTTCTTTTCAGTCTGTTGGTGATTTCTTTTGGCGAGCAAAAACTTTTGAATAAGATGAGATTCCAGTTGTTGACCCTTTGAAGCATTTCCCACAAAGTTTGGTTTCTGAAGAGCAACTTTTAAGGTGCTGCCAAAGTGTTACTTTGTGCAGGGCATGATGGTACATGCCTGTAATCCCAGCACTGAGGAGGAAGAGGTAGGAGGATGGCAACAAGTTCAAGCCCAGCTTGGGCTACAAAGTGAGTTCAATGCCAGCCAGAACTGCATAGTGAAACCCAGTCTAAAAAAAGATGAAGAAGAAGAAGAAGAAGAAGAAGAAGAAGAAGAAGAAGAAGAAGAAGAAGAAGAAGAAGAAGAAGAAGAAGAAGAAGAAGAAGAAGAAGAAGAAGAAGAAATTTTAGTTTGTCTCCCTACAAAATGCATTTATTTAACTATAATTTAATAGTATATTTTCGGAATTATGGTTGGATGAAAAATGTCCATGAAAAAGCATCTCTGTGGGCTGAAACTCACGGTGCCACCCACAGTCACATTTGTGCTTGTGATTGACATCTCCACAAAGAACACTGGGAAGAAGGCTGAGCTCTTCTCCAAGTGGGGCCGCTCCCTTCCAGGGAGCCGTGTCTACCTTTGCCTGTTTCTCCTTCCTGTCTCCCTTGCTTCATGGCTGGACTGTCGGAGCTAAGCCTGCACCTGCTGTCACTTGCTCACTCTTGCTCTCAGGCCCTCCTTCTTTATCCAGCTCCCACTAACTTCCAAAAACGACCTGAGACTGAATGAAGATTCATCTGGACAGACCATCTGAGAGTCAAGGAAGACCTTAGGAGTGACAAGTGATATAGGAGGATCATCCATGCTCACGGAGCGTGTGCGGGGTGGGGGAAGCTTTCCTTCTCTCAGTGAAGTCCTTGGAACCTCAGGACCTTCCTCTAGGCAACGCCAGATCTTCTTTTCTTATTGATTTTAGGATCCATGTAAAAATTTATTCCTTTTTATTTCAAGATAGTTGAGATTACTTTTGGAAGAAGAAAGACTGTAAATTATAAGTAGTCATGAATTATAAGTATTTGGTCTTAGGATTTCAGCCATCTTAAATCATCTCTCCAAGCCACGCATCAGCGCCACCAGCAAAACAAGGGGGCTTTGAAGGCGCAGCAGACGCAGAAGCTGCTGCAGCTCTTGCCCTGTGACGCCTCACTTGCACCTGGCAAAAGCATGGGCTAGAGTCCAGATGTCATGCATTTGAACTCCTTCCCCTCTGTAGAGGGAGAAAAGCCTGTATCTTTGGAGCTAAGCGTGGTGTGTGCCCTGTAATCTCAGCACTCCTGCAGGCTGAGGCAAGAGGCTAGCAAAATGAATCCCAGAAGGAGCAACTCTGTAAATTAGCGAGACTCAGCTTCCAAATAGAAAAGATCGAAGGGGCAAAGGTGAGGGAGCTCTGGGGAGGTTGCTTCGTAGAAGGCTCTGGGTTCAAACACACAGGAAGCTCTTGTCACCTTAACTCCTCCTGTTCAGTTTAAAGAACGACTTCTGAGGTGAGGGGTGGCAGAATGAAAGCACTAGTTGGAATGATTTTTAGCCCAGGCGCTCTCTTTGGGATGTTTCTGTTTGATAAGAGACCACTTCCTGCATCAAGTCCTGCTGTGAGACTGAATGGCCCTGTGAAATCAAAAGGACAGTGAGGCTAAGTCACACGTATTTGGATGGCCTCGCATCCTTGTCTTTGGTGGTGTTTCAGCTCATGGGCGCTGAGCTGGAAGAGTTAGGGATTGTAGTGATGGAGAAATGAGAACACTGGGGTTTGAGAGAGGAAGGCAAGATTATTTCAGAGGAAGAAAGCTTGAGGAGGCAACAGTTTGAAATGAAATTGTGGCGGAGGAATGTGAGGATGGAGCAGAGGAATGAGCGTCGTGTAATTCAGGTACTCGGCATGCAGAGAAACGGAGCGTGTATCAAGGACGGGATTTGAAGTTGTTTCACTGGTTTATTCATAGGCCTTTTGGCATGCCTAAATCTAATAACCTGAGCAACTACTTTGAAGGTAACAATATGCAGTTGAACAATCATTGTTCATTACTTATCACCATGTTTTGAAATCCTGCATCATTTTTATTATTTTTTTAATTTTTATCCTCGTTAAAATAAAGTAAAAAGGAATTTGAAGTTGTATAGAAAAGCCTGCAAATGTAAAGGCTATAAAAATGTAGTAACTTTTCTAGAAAAGCCTATAGATACAGACAGTATGAATGAAAGACTATAAGATGCACAGCAAGAAAAGAAACTGAAAAGAAATTACAGAAATCAAGTCAGAGAGGAGGTGAGAAGGCCAGAGGTCGTGGACTTGCGTGACGCTAATGAAAATAGGCATGGGGCCCGGCGGGATGGCTCAGTGGCCTAAAGCGCCTGCTTGGGAAAGCTTGGGCGGCTTCAGGGACCACGGTTCAATCCCCGGCACCACATGCTGCGCCAGCCCTGCCCTTGGGGTGGGCTGAGCCAGCCATAAAAATAAATAAACTAGCAAAAGTTCTGAAACAAGAAAAATAAATAAATAAATAAATAAAATTTTAAAAAAAAAAATCTTAATTATAATGAAAATAGGCATATTCAAATGGAAAAAATAACCAGTGTTATTTAGCCTAACTTTCCCATCTGGCCATGACAGTTTTAAGAAGTAGTGTATCGGTTAGGGCTCTAGCAAAAGATAAATACATAAATAATTACGCTAGTGTATTAAGTAGGTAGGCTTACAGGATCCGCGGCAGGAGAGCATACCATGACCAGCTGGATGCAGGAGCCACTTTGATCAGGTAAGATCGTAGCTACAGGGAAATGATGAAGGATGTGTCACCTGAAAGGCTGGAGAAATCGAGCACAAGTGTCCAAATAATGGCAGCAAAGGCTACCCTGTCCCTGGAGACTCAAGCTCCTCACAGTGGATACATTTCTGTCTTCCGTTTTAGTCCATCCAGGGCGTGAGGCTGCTGCTGGGTGTCGCCTACAGCTGGCGTGCGATTCCCCAGTCTGTGGGTTTCCCCCACCACCTTCCGGCACAACCAAAACTGTGCTTTCCTAATCTTATGGGTGTTTCCTCAACCATCCACACCGATGTACAATTAATAGCCACAAGCAGGAAAGGTGATCTCTAGTATACCGAAAGCAGAAGAACCAGCGCTTCTAGAGATTCACTCTGCTATTGCCAATAGTTCCAACTTTAATACAGTGCTCAGCTTCAAACTATTACATTTGCTTCTGAACTTCAGCTCTTTGGAGAATCAAGGAAAAAAGGAAGAATTTGATCTCAAAGCTATTTTCTTTTAAAGAGGAAAGATGATTTCAGGAGATGTTGGGCTTTTAGCATATAAAAAATAAAAACTGTGGCAGGCAGAGACAGCATAGTTATGACAAATTAGTGCCGGAAAGGAGCTATGGTCGTTGTCACTCTTGCTGACACCTCCTCTGTCCTACCTGCTATGCTAAGCACTTTGCCTCATTATCACATTTAATATCTTATTTAGTAAATGCAATTATCATGCTCATTCAACTGGGGCTCGTTTGAAAAACTGAAGGGATTTACCTTCCCCTTTGTAGTCAGGCATCCTCCAAAAGCATCGGCACGAGCTTGCCTGCCAAGTGGTTTAGTTTGCAACGCAAGCCCAAGGAACAGAAATGGGGGACTCAGAAGCAGGCAACACTGTTAGCTGACCCAATTTCTCGGTGAACAGAGGGCTTTAATTCCCTGAGGATTTTCTGAGAAGCCGAGAAGAAGCCATGGAACAGAGGAGAGGGTGTTTAATACCAGGCTCCTACTGCCATTGGAAAATCATTTCCCGTGAGCAGTTAGCTCTCATGCGCTTCCAGAGTGCAGCAGAAGGTGAAACACGTTCCTGCACATGGCTCTGTGGTGATGGCAGAGAAGAGAGCAAGACATCCGGGTGAAATGAGGGAATTTAGGTTCAGGATGGGAGGACAGGAAGGTGCTGAGGTCCACGTGGGGACTCGAGAGCCTACATTGTGACAACACTGCTGATCAAGCGTGGTGCTTCAGACCTACCCTGGGCTTGTTGAAACAGCTCATGTCCTCGAGTTTCAGCGTCTGTGAGTCAGGGGTGGTACAAGGAAGTGTACAGTCTTCTCGGTTGCCAAGTGATGGTGCGTAGACCAGCCCAGGGGCTCCTCTGGAGAATCACTGTCTCACCCAGGGTCTCCAAGACTGGCAAAAATTCATCACTATGAAGGAAAACTGGTCAAATTCACTGACTTTCAGGTCCTCAAAAAACAACTGAGAAGGCTCTGAAAAGAAAAGCATCTTCCATAACAGAAAAAAGCTTAGATTGTGAGCACCTATATAGCAAGTGATAAACTTGGCTTAAGAGTCTCTAGCTGAACAAAGAAATATTGTGATGTACTGTCACCCTTAAAGCACAAAGTCTTAAAATATTGCAAAAGCTGGAGAGTCATGAAAATATGAGAGCGATAGAGTGTGATGAAGTTTAACTTCGAAGTGAAAGAGCACACAAAAGTGAAACGGAGCAGCTGCCATCGCTAAATCTTTCTGTCTGGAATGCCCCAAGACAAATTCATAGCTTTTTCCACTTTTCATGAATATGTACTTAGTACAGGACCAAAAACATAGACACAATATATTTCTATTTTTAAGGAGTTCACAGTCTACAGAGGATGAGAAAGAAAGCAGCAATTCAATTAGAAACGATCTGCTTAAGTTTTAAAGGTTAGCACTCTGTAAGATCCTAGTAAAATAACAAAACTCTGCCTCAAAAAGCTGAAAAAGATTATTGTAAGTATGTAGTGATTAACTTGTGCGAAGGACGAATGAAGGTTCCATTTACACAAGGAAGGCAAGAACATTTTCAGCAGAGAAGCCATCAAGAGGGCTCCGCGTCTCCCTTACCTTCCACACCTTGCTGGGACAAAACAAGGAAGGAAAATCGAGGAAGAAAAGGGTTACTTACCTCACAGTTTGTAGGGATTTCAGTCCCTACTCTTGGCTGGTTCCAAGGCAGAGTGGCACATGGCAGGAGAAAACAGCAAGCGCATATAGCAAGGAGCAGCTGCCGAGTAGCAGTGTTCAGCCAGCCATTCCAAAGCTGCCTACCCTGGGGTGCATGGAGCACTCACACCCATAAGCCCAGCACTGGATCATGAATTAATTGCAAATTGTAGAAGCTGCCCCATGACTGCATGAGGCTCTAGGGGGACCACTAGACACAAAACAGCACATCTTGCAATGTATGGGGAACGATGGTATGTACAGCTTATTTGTAGAGTGCCACGATGTATGCCACCCATACTATGAAGTTTTTGTGTACTAATTCAAGAGGCTTTCACCCCATTTAAGCAGTAGAGCTATAGCAGAAGCACAAGAACAAAATTTGGCACAAGCCACTTAATTTCTAAATTTTTAGAAAGATTATAAGTTGAAGTTGAAAAGCATCATTGATTAGAAAAATGAAATGTAGAAGACAAAAACATGGAAATGAAGGCTCTGAAACAAACAAACGAAAGCAGGAACAAGGATGGTCTACTCCTGATGAAGAGGTCAGATTTGAGAAGCACAGGTGAGGGAGGAAGAGAGAAGTGATGTTGAATGTGTGGGAGGAGAGGAATTCAGTTAGTGATGAGCCTGGAAGTCCTTGAGGAATCCACGTTCCTTCCGTAAGTGGCTCCACGGGTAATGTTTCCCTGTCACCCCATGAGGATGAAGGCTTATTTTTGTTCTTTTTGGGTTTTGTTATTAATCATTTAGACACAGTCATCTCAAAGGAGTAAGGTGAGGCGTCTCATAAGCTTTTGTTTTTAGACAAGTACAAATAGAACACATGCTGCAAATTCAAGTACATGCTCAGGTCCTTAGATGCGTAATAAGATCCTGTTCTTCCTGCCTGTGTCCTAACTTAGCTATCCACAGAATCCTTTTATCGCAGATCTCTTAGTACTTGCACTCACTGAGAACACAGTGGGAAATGCCAACTTGGGGGACCGGGTCCTCCTCTGGCTTGGCGAGGAAGTAAGTAGCTCTACAGATAAAGAAGTGGAGGAAGGCCCTGTCCTTCAAGAAGACCTTTAGTCATGGCTTCTAAGACAGCCAAATCTGAGAAAACACCCCGATGTAGCCCCTCATAGGCTTCTGAGCTGGGGAAAGCTGGATACGTTTTGGGTTTTAAGACTTATCTGTGATTAACAACTGATTGTATCTACCTTGTTGGTGAATTATGGAAGAATACATAAAATACTTGATAAACTACAAATATCTGGTGAACTACTAAAATATCTAGTTAAGTACAAATTATAGCTGCTAATTTTATATCAGGGCATGAAGAATATTAGTTGAAGGTAGCTCGGTAGCATGAACCTGCCTGGTGTGTAGTGAGATCCTACATAAAAAAAAAAAAAAAAAAAAAGAATGTTAGCTTCATAATTATCACCATTTTTTTGTGTTCTGGCTTTAGACCGGATTGGAGTGTTCTTACCCCTCTGTTTCCTTGTGCTTTAAATCATGACCTATTATTTCATATTCTTCACATTTTTGTTATGTCTTCATATAACTGTTTGTGATTGCTGTTGTTTGATTGGCTTTCCTTTTGCTGAGTTGAATGGCTAGATTATCGGAAAGAGTTAAATGGCTTGTGGTGTGGGTATGGACTTGGTGGTTTCTGAAATTAAACAAAAAAAAAAAGTGAAAATAGGTTGAGAAATCTGAGAGTCTGAATCGTGCACTGTCCCTGTACATTTTCATGGTTCCAGATCTGATTTCTACTTTGATTAGAAGAGTGTTAGCCCTGCCTCACCAGAAGGTCAGAAAGGGAGCAGCTACGATGACCTTTTTGGGGTTATAGCTGAAGCAGGTAAATGCAGTCATGAGGTGCTTCCTCTGGCAGGAGGGTAGTTGCTCACTTCCCTGGAATACAAGACCTCGCATCGTGTTCGAATCCCATGTAGGAGCTTTTGCCCTGAATTATTTAAGTGTCACAACATGTTTAATATCAGTAGCTAATATCAGCCTCTATTTAAAGAGCAATATCTAATGTCAGTTTTTATTCCAGCTTCTCACAAGCCAAACGAATTGAGACATGTTAGTTCCATGAGATTATCACTGGTCATTAAGATTAACAAACTCCGGGGATGTGATATTTACTTTCTGGCTCAAAATTTTCCATGGCTCTCCATTGCTTACTAAATTTACCACAAGCTGCTTAATGTGCCACGCAAGGCTCTCCTTGGGCACCAGGAAGCAAGGGGGAACTAAATTATGCCTTAGGGCAGTATTTCTCTCTCTCTAACGTACCCATGGAGATGACCCAAAAATCTTGATAAAATGAAATTCTTGATATAATTCACTAAGGTTGGGGTAGCGTCTTTTAGAGCCAGGCTGTGGCAAGACCTCAGGTGGCGAGGAGCTAGGAAAGCACAGATGACTCCGAGGCATTAAGTCCCAGTGTGTGTGGGAAAGCCAAGGGCAATGAAAAGCAGAGCAAGAGACAAAGAAGCTCAGAGAGAGTCCCAAGATGTGTTCCTTCCAAATGCAATACTCTTTCAGAAAATGGGGAGGGCTCCACTTGTTCTTTACTTGCTTTTTGTGGTTTATATTTTTCTCTACCGAGGTACTTTACACCAAGTTTCTTAGGATCTTGGCTCTAATAGTCAACACCACTAAATCCTTTTGTCACCAACACTAAAGCAGTGTTCAAGAATGGGCAATATGTTGTCTCGACTCTCCCATATTTAAGCAAAGATCTCCATTCGTCTAGAGTAGAAGATAGGGTGGGTTTCACCTTTCTTTAAGAATGTTATTTATGATATTTTCTCACAAAGTCCAGTCCAAAGTTACCTGGCATCTTTCATGCACAATAAGCTCAGCACAAGATTCCAGGGTCTTTTTTTTTTTTTGCGGGACCAGGGTTCAAACTCACGACCTTGCACTTGCCAGGCAGGCATTTGTGCCACGGAGCTATCTCCCCAGTGCCTAGATTCCAGGGTCTTAATGGCAGTTTGCAAAACACCTACAATGCAGTGGATACATACTAAGGTTGCCTATGTAATATCTGATTTGAATGATAGCACATAAGCACTGAAGAAGTGTTTAATTGAACAGAGTGTTTATATAAAATGATGCTAGCATTTTCCTCAGGGTTTTCGTCTTGGCCGGTCCTATTATAAGTGTACATAATAGTTGTGCTTATTCTTTATTGGCATTTGCCTTCTCTTCACAATTTTGAAACTCTGAGCCTCAAAAATAATTACTAAAGACTCTTTGTCTATAACTGGACGTGCTGCTGAGCATTAACGATGCATTTGAAGTGCTCTTACTTGCTGTTTGGAGAATGAGCTGCTCTAAAAAGTTTGAGTTCCTGGCACCATTGTTCCTCCTGGGATTTCGCTCAGATACTTAATTGAGTCATTTTCATTTTAATTAAAGTGTTGCCCAGAGCAATGCTCACACCATAACAAGCCCTGGTATGCGTCTCACTTTGGCCTTTCCATGGTTGTAACTCCATTCTGAAATTCCATCCATGAGTTTGTCTCCCTTCACCGACTTCTGTGAAAATAAAATATTAACAAGTGTTAAATTGTTACTTGTATACTCACCTTCTTAAGAAGAGTCTGGAGTTCATAAAATGGAAATGTTCTCTCAGTGAAGCTCAGTTGTAATATTTTATTCCTAGTTTGTTTCTGGAACCAGGTCCACAAGGAATGTTCCAGAACATTCTCCACACTGTGTGTATTTATACATGGTTGCTTTTTGCCAAAGCCTCTACTTCAGTAATTCTGATAGTGGCCGTATTTAGAGTAATCTTGGGAGAGTTTTGAAAGTATAGATCTTCAGTCTCTCACAGCTCTATTAATGAGTATCTAAGATGTAATCCTGATATCTGTATTTTAAAACCAGAACCACCCATGTCACACATACCAGCTCACTGAGTGGATCTTGCCCAGTCAGGCTTGGAAACTACTGCTGTAAATGAGGAAATGGTCCCAGCTGAGCGAAAAGCGGAAGGCAGCCACGTCTTTACAATTTAGAAATCCAGACATGTGCTCTGGAAAACACCTACATGATAACCTCTGTTGCAGGGTATTTAAAGAGCCTATGACTGGCCTCGAAGCTGGGCTTAACGCATCTGAACTTTAGCATCTCAGAAATCTCTGCATCTAACAAGGACCCCAAATGACTTCCCAGTAGCCTGGTTTAAGAACCATTTCTATATAACTGAGCCATCAGCCATCTAGGTAGATACTACCCTAATTCTCCGCTTTTATTTCATTTTATTCCTAATCTGCGGAATGCTTTTGTTATTTATTTATTTATTTATTTATTTATTTATTTATTTATTTATTTTCTTGTTTCAGAACCTTCGTTTGTTTATTCACTCATTTTTATGGCCAGCTCAGCCCGCCCCAAGGGCAGGGCTGGCGCAGCATGTGGTGCCGGGGATCAAACCGAGGTCCCTGAAGCCACCCAAGCTTTCCCAAGCAGGTGCTTTAGACCACTGAGCCATCCCACTGGGCCCCTGTGGAATCCTTTTGAATCAATCTAATAAATGACTGTTCTCAAATTTTTAAATGAAACTCTCCTTACTACAATCTGTGACTCTTCTCCTGGAAAAGTTCACATGGAAAAATAAGGGTATTTATGAAATTGATGTTTCTTGGTGAAATGCATATATGTTATCAGTGAGACCAGTCATTGTCACTGACTAACCGAGAGGTTGAGGACAAAATGTTAGAAGTGCTAAAGAGAGGAATTGGAACAGAATGGGCATCGGTCCATATAGGAGAGAAAAGAGGTGAATTAGTTGGACTGATAAGCATCAATATATGCCTAGCTGTGACCACTCTTAACATCCTATGCCCTTTCTGTCGCCTCTTGGGCCAGCCATCGGAAGTGAAAGCTGGGGACCCTTGCCCTCGAGGTATTAATGGACCACTGGGCCAAAAACTCTTCTTTCTCATCCTCGGGACGGCAGATACACATTCAAGTCAGCTCTATCCAATTCATCCAGCCAAGTACTGGTATTTTCGCCTGCCTCCAAGAAGAAGATATGTGTACGTATGTGTGTGTGTGTGGGGGGGGAGGGGATCAGGCTATGTCTCAGAGCAAATAAAGCCCTAAATTCACATTTTAGCAACAAATAGCTGTTCTCTGTTTACACTGCGAAAATTGAATTCTATTGCTAGAGAATAGCTGTTCAGTTGGTGTCTTTTAGTGGTGAGGCCCTGCATTCCAGCTTACTAGACATTTACTTTCCTTCCAGATATTTAACACAGCTTAGGTTTTAATGTCCTGCTTAGCTATTTTTATTAACTGTATGGCAAGAGCTGCTGTGTCACAGTCATTTCTTGCAAAAAAAAATATGCACGATAGTATAAATATGAGAACATTTTCACCTACAAAGAGAAGAGAGGCAAAGCAGGAACATTCCCTTGGGTTTGGTCTCCGGGAACAGATCTCTCTTGCAAGCGCAGGCACGTGGAGCAGGCCCGTGTCATGGTGAGACGTCCTCACCAAGGCAGCTGTCTTGGCCGGAGGAGGACTTCTTCTCAATCAAAACATTCAAGCCCCAGACACTTTTTTAAAACTAGCAAAGTGTGCCAAGAGAAAACACAAAGACGCCTGTATTTCTCAAACAGCCTTTCTTCAGGCAGGACTCTCTGATAGCTTTATTTGTTGTGATCATTTAATTAGCCAACCAACAAGCACTTCTCCACACCCCCCTGTGTCCGCATTGCTTTGCACACTAGGCAAGATCGGCCATGCTCTGCTGTGGTCATAATAACCCTGGCTATCTCAGAAGCCGATACAGTGAAGTGTTATTTTCCACTCCTGTGGAGTTCTATACAGTCTCCCTTCTTCATCCTTTAACTCTTCAGGCTGGGCGATGGGCTCCACACGGTGTCAATAGCATGAGATGGAGACTCCTGAGGGTTAAGCAGAGTTGATTTTGTTAATATTCCTTTCATCTGCAGGATGATGGCCAGAATCCACTTTATGGCCCTAACCATGGATGCATGGGAATCCAGAAAACACAGTGGGTAAACTAAGTTGGGTTTCACTTGGGCCTGGTGATGGGAAAAGAACACAGGGAAGAGAAAGACCAAGTCTTTGCTCCTGGGAATAACTTCACCAATTAGGGTGGCAGTGAAGGGGAAGGCACTTGACATTCACCTAGTACTGCTCCAGGACAGGTACTTTGCTAGAGGTAGTATAACATTTCCGTTCCCTTTTATAACATTAAGGTCATCATTCATCACCAATAACTGAACAACTGCTCTTTCCTGGGACCTGATCTACCTATGGGATTTGAAAGATATCCAAGAATCAGTATCACTTCTCAAGGAAGAGCAAGTAAAATTACCTACCCAGTCTCAGTGTATGTTGAGTAGACTATGGGAACAGAAGTTGCCCTCCGTGGCTACAACAGAGTACCATAAGCCTGTGTGGCTAGCAGCGCAGAAAGTTATTCTCTCACAGTTCTGCAAGCAGAAATCTGAAACCTCAGAGCTGGCCGGGCCAAATTCCCTCTGGATGGACTTCCTTGCCTCCTCCGGGCTTTTAGTGATGGCCATCAATCCTTGTCTTGGGTCTGCATACCTCAGTCCCTACTGCATTTCTCTGCCTTCACGTGGTGGCCTCCTCTTCTCATAAAGACATCAGTCATATTGGATTAATGTCCATCCTGATGACCTCATATTAACTTGATGACATTGGCAAAGATCCTATTTCTAAATAAGCTCACGTTCCCAAGTTCTGAGAGGTTGGAAATTCAATACATTTTTCAAGGGGAGATAATTTAACCCACGAAAGGTAACATAGGTTGTTTGGAAAATTCCTAGGAACAACATTTACATCCAAGAGAAATTTCCTAGAGGGAAAAGTGTCTAACTTAAGTCCCTCCAAACTAGGAGTGGACAGTCAAGTGAAATCATGGAGCAAAGGCATTCTACACAGAACAGATAGCATGTGCAAAGAGCCAGTGCAATGGACAGTCTGGTGTACTTCCCACCTGACCAGAGATGAAGTTCAAGGTTAATGCGATGGTTAATATAATGAGGCAACTTGACTGAATTAAGCAATGTGAAGATGGCTTGTCCAATATTTCTAGGCATGTCCATGAGGGTGGAGTGGGTTGCCAACTGATGATAATGAGTTTGTCACATCCAGCTGAACTGAGCTAGCATGGTGCTGAGTGTGGGAGGCCCACCTGAGGGTTGTTGCCAGCAATGCAAGAGGCAGAACTGGAGGATAATTAGGGAATTTCTCGGGAGAGGCTGTTGGGGAGTCGTTGGGAGCTGCTGGTTCACTTGAGCAACTCCACTGGGTGACCTTGTCATGCTGGCTTTTCTGGTGAACTTGGCTGTTCTCATTGGAGAAGGAGCTGAGGACTTCATTGTCACTGAGAATGGCTATGGCTAACTTTGGGGGAGCCTCATCTGATCCTCATCTTGATCATCACTTCCTGGCTCTAGGGCAGACCCCTCAGCCTAGTGGCACAGAGCCTTCACCCACAGCATAAATTTAATATCTACCACCACTGACCGTCAGCCCCTCCTAGTGCATATCCATGAAGTGGCCTGCATGAGACCTTGTCACGGGCTCTAAGCCTCCAGGTGAACTTGTCGGAGCTCTAGGTTTTCAGCTGGACTCATGCAGGATATTATAATTCAGACCCTCAGTTGGATTCTTTGCTCTTTAGTATGTGGACGGATTTCCTGAACTTGTTGTATATTATATTTTTGAGTGATTCATTAGAAAATGACCCAATAAAATGTGTCCTGTGTTGTATTGCTCACCTGTAAAAACCCGAAATTATGATATTTCTGGATATGATCAGATCAGACTCATGAAACTGGATAAAGAAGACTTTCCTCACCAAGATGTGTGGGTGTCAACATGCAGTCCCTGAGGACTCAAGTAAAACAAACAAACAAATATGGAAGAAGGAAAATTCTTTCTCTTCTTGATCGAAGACACTCATCTGCTGCTGGAATTCTATTGATCTAGCCTACAGATGGTAACTTCTCTCCTCCTGCCACTCATTTCTATAATCTTTACTCAAATTGTCAAAACTGAAACCTTAGATCCCCCCATTGTAACATTGGTTTCCCTGGTTCTTAAGCCCCAAGATTTGAACTCAGTGATATCAATGGCTTTTCCAGTTCTCCAGATTTTGGGATGTACACTGAGAGATTTCTTGGGCTGCATCATTGCATGAGCTAGTTTAGTAAATCTAATCTAACCTATTCTAGTCTATTCTATTCTAGTCTAGTCTAGCCAAATCATCTATTTTCTGTCTATCTATCTGTCTATCTATCTATCTATCATCTATCTATCTATCTATCTATCTATCTATCTATCTATCTATGCCCTATCTACTTAGCCACCTCGCTGGTTCTGTTTCCCTGTAGAACCCCAATCAACACAATGGGAAGGGAGAAAGAGACCAAGCCGGAGGGCGGATGTAGGAAAGGCAATCGAATGGACTGAACTCTATCCTGAGAGCCAACATGGTTTAAGCAGGGAAGTAAAGTGTGAAAAAAAGTGAAGGAGTGAGAATTTAGGGGAGATCATTGCAAAATGAAGCTAACTTTGAAGGGGCCAAGCTGGGGTTGATCAGTTATTCTAATCTGGGTAATCAGGGCTAATAGCCCTAAGAATGACAGAAAGAGCAATAGACACAAGTTGAGATTCTTGCAGGGCTTAGGAGGGAAATCTTTGTGATTGCTGAGATGTGGGGGGAGAAATCATGGCAGTAGATGACTCCATCTGGCCGGATAACAGTGCATAATTTAGAAAACAGATACAACCACTACAGAAGTCGTGTGGTGATTTGTCAAAAACTAAAACTAGAAATTCTGCTGAATTCCACTCTTCCCCTGGCAGGTGTCTCCCCCAAAGAGCTAAAGACGGCATACCACGGTGAGGAGTGCATGCCCATGTTGATAGCAGCACAAGTCATTACAGCTAATATGTCCATCACCAGACAGATAGATAGACAAAGAAAGTGTGGCATTTATTTACCGCAGAGCACCATTCTGTCGCCAAGGAGGGGTAAGCTTGAGTCGTTTGTAGACAAGACCATAATGTTAGGTGAAGCAACCCAGATGTCCAAGCTTAAATGTCACATGGTTTCCCTTGCATGAAAAAATATAACATATATATTAGAATACGAAAAAAGAGAGAAGCAAAAGCTATTGGGATCAGCATAGACACTGTATCTAAAAACGTACCTGGAGTTCCTTCAGATGTCTTGCATGTTCTGTGTGGCCAATATGTGAGCATGGCTTTCATTCTATAGGTATAACTCATTTTATAAGATAAATAAATCAATGTGATACTGGAAAAAATAAAGGGATGGGGAAAAGAGGAAAGGAAAATTAAATGTGATATATGTTTCTACCAATTCCCTATAATGAATGTAGTCATTATGCAATACAAACATGTACTAGTAATAGTTAAATAGAGCCAAAAAAAATTAGTAAGGACAACAGAGGAAGAGGGGCAGTTTGGGCAGTTGGAGCTGAGAGGAGGCTGGGTTCCCCGAGTGTGACAAATATGCTGAGCTGGAGGCTGAGACAATGACAGGAAACCCATAAGTCCCCCTAGGAGCCCTGCACTGCCTCCACCCATACCATCACCTCCTGGCTAAGCCACTCTTCATCGCTGGGACATCACACTCATGCCTAAAGATCAAAGAAAGCTGGTTGTGGCTCCCCATTTTAGTTCCTGAGGCTCAAGGCAAGACGGCAGGGCAGAGCAACATGGTAGAGGAATAATTGCTTCCCTCATGGTCACTAAGAAGCACACCAGGCAGGGAACCAAGGAGGGAGACGTACCCTTCTAGGTCACGCCCACAGAGAGGTCCCTCTTCTGACTAAGCCCTACCTCCTTACAGCAAATCATTTACCAATCCGGATAACCGAATCACTTTTCAAAGACCTGCCTATGAGCTCATGAGGCTTTAGAGGAACATCTACATAGAAGTCATAAGAACTATCAAAGCCTCCCTAACAAAATTCTAATGAAAACCAACACATCAGTACACACTGTTCAGTACTGAGGATAGCAGAAGATCACTAACAGGAATGCGATCCAGGAAGAAAGTCTTGAATAAACAGGTAACCCTTTGAGCTAAGGCTTTGGAGGCCAGGCCACACTTAGAGAATCAAAGAGGGAGGAAATGCATTTATTAAGGTGGGATAGGGACAAAACAGGCAGAGCTATGAAGGGCACAACTGGCCATAGCCTCCTGGGAGTAGACATCAAATAGAGAATCTGAGAGAAAGATAGGTTGGGGTAGGTAGAGACCAGAAGCGGAGGCCTCAGCAGCGGGACAGCAAGCGGCGCGCAGGGTCCTCACTCCAGAAAGGCACCGCCATTTCTCAGATCACTTCCTGCTCTCCCTGCATGCATGTCTTCCTCAGCTGGATGAATGACAGGACACATGGGCAAATGACTGTTTATGTGGATCAATAAAGCATTAAGTCTTGCTTTTGACCCACGAGTCAGCATCTTTCCTTCCACTTCTTTAAACGTAAGTTTTATTCCTTTTTCAGTGAAAAGATGAAGCCACTTTTTAAAGAAAAAGGTTATTTCACTTTTCAGCTAGTAAGGATTTTTTTTTTATTTCAGTTCTCACCATAAAAATAACCCTCGACCAGCACTTAGGACGTTGTAGCTCTCAGCTGCTGATGAATTATATGACCTTGATCACTAGGCCTGTCTGAGTTCTCGATATTCTTCATCTGTAAACTAAAACTCTAGCTCAGGCCATCATTAAAACCTTTCTGGCTCTACTATGTTATGAGCGTCTCTTGCTCTTTATGGACCGAGGTAGATTTATCAGTCGCACTGCTGCACCCCTCACCAGGATGCAGAAGCGTCCTAAAGAGCTAAGTTTTCATTGTATTTTCACAAGGTTGGCATTACTTGATAATTCTTATAGTTCAGTTCCTCAGAAGTTTAGATATTTCTCATGGCTGGCCTGAGTGGAACTCTGACTTGGTTACTTTTCTCTCATCACAGAGACAAAATATGTGATGCCAAGTTGAGGAAGAAAAAGTTTATTTAGCTCCCAGTTTGTGAAGGTTTCAGTCTGAACTCAGCAGGATTCAAGGCAAGGGCAGCAATAGCCAAAGGCAGCAGGCAGGGCAGTAGAAAACAGCAAAGCGGCAAACGCCAAGAGAAGAGCCGCAGAGAGTAAACCTCCTTCCCTCCCTCACACTGTATGCAGGCTGCCTGTGGGGTGTGTGTGTGGGGGGGGAGGTAGCACTATTATGGTTTGTGTATAGGTGTCCTCCTAAAGCCTCATGCTGTTATGGGGTGGCTTCTGGAATTTGCAATTGATCGCTGTGGAAACGGGTGCTGCACCTCCCCTGGAGCAGGTGATTTGCGTTTCAATAGAAGGTAGGAGCAGAAGTGAGCTGTTTGAGCTGCTGCTAGCTCTCCCTGGGCTCTTGCTTTTGCCTGCTATGAGGAAAGGCTGTTTTCTGCCATGTGACTCTGCCTTGGAGCCAGCTGAATCTGAACTGAAACCTCCAGTAACTGTGAGCTGAATAAACCTTTCCTTACCTCATTTTGAGTGTTGGGTATCTGTCCCAGCAACAAGAGAAGGGCAACTAAGATACGCACCCATGCTCATACTGCCAGCATTGGACCATGAGTCAATTCCAAACTCTAGCTGCCTGCATGAGGCCTTGGGAGCATGCCTAGACAAAAGCCATAGCCCATTCCAACTGGTTAGAGGCCAGTCCTATTTGACTTCTGCACCAGTGCTCCCTGCTGCACTTGGTCCCTGTCAGGGACACCAAGTTCAGCTATCTTGATTCAATAGTAAGGAAGTTGTCCAGGCAAAGACTTTAGAGGTCCCTTGGTTGTGTTGTGCTTAATAAACAGATACGGGAACATGTGCAGAATGCAGACTCTTGACTTTAACATCACAGTCTAATTGGGAGAGCCTTCACAGGCCCTCAGCCCTCTGCATTTTAACAAATGTAGCTCGGTCTGATGGACAACTCCAGTGGCCACTATATGAGAGGATGAGAAAAGACTTTTTGTTGAAAAATGTTAATTCAATACTGTGGGTGAATTGAATCTTATAAACTAGTAACTTAAATCTGTATAGTGGACAGTGTGGCAGGAAGCAAAGACTAGAGCACGACTCTGAAATCAGAGAAAAGTGGCTCTGCAGACAGAAAGGAAAGTGCACAGTGTGAGTGGTGATCAACACTTTCACCTACTCTGGCTTTATTGTTCTGCCTTCTAAGTTGGAAGCATCAGTTCGCATTGGCTTCTCCTCTGCTTTCAGGTGAGTTCACTTCCATATCAAGCGTCCAGCCCTGGTCTAGAGGTGCTCCCGAGGAGGAATTCACCAACTTCCTGCCTTACTCTCTGATTACAGGGAAGGACAGAGAACAAAGCTTTGCCTTCCCGTTGTGCAGTATTTACTTTTATGCCATCAGATGGACTGGTCAGTTGGATCTCAACACGCTCTACTGGCCACCTCTTCATCAAAAACCTACGCATGTCTGAAAAGCCATGACTAGAGAAGGACAGAAGACACAAACCAGGCAGGGACCTTGGTGGAGACTTCAGTGGAAGACAGCTTCACTGGTGACATTGCAACTGATGGTTGTCATTCATGGACTGTGCCCTCCATCCAGGTAATTTACTAGTGGATCTTCAAACTCCACCAGCAACTTCATCTCCTGTGATGTCACCTCCGCACACCTGCACAGATAGCAAATTTGTGTACAGAACTGATGGCCCTTGTATTGAAAAATTTCAGAAGTGTGACCTTAGACACAATGGCCCTGACAAATCGGGGGATCCTTCTGTGTTGTGGATGTTGACACGTTTGAAAAACAAGCTTCTCTCGGAGGCATCAGGCAGCACACACAGCATTCTGACACACAGTCAAACCCTCCTCAGTTGCTGTTTGTGATGCTGGGGGTGGAAGTGGCCTTTGGGAAATCCCAGGAAATTTGCTTCAAGATTCTGATACGTTCAGTTGGGGCCTTGGGAAAGGGATCCGTGTGTACCAGCAAAAGAAAACAGGTGGCTGCTACTTGCATGCTGGGAGACTTGGTGACATTGCTGACCGAGTCACTCCTGTCACAGCACTCAGGGGATCAAAATGTCCCCTGCTCTTCTGGGCCTATATAAATGGTGCTGCACTTGGGTCATTCCAGGTTCTCATCCAGATAGGCAACACTGCTTTTTATTTTATTATTTTTTATTTTCTTTTATTTTCTTGTCTCAGACTTTTGTTTGTTTGTTTATTTATTTTTATGGCCGGCTCAGCCTGCCCTGAGGGCAGGGATAGTGCAGCATGTGGTGCCGAGGATTGAACCGCGGTCCCTACAGCCGCCTAAGCTTTCCTAAGCAGGCGCTTTAGACCACTGAGCCATCCTGCCGGGCCCCAACACTGCTTTTTAAAAGTGGGCTCGCGGTGCACCGTGGGGGAAAGTGGGAGTGTCTTCAGGCTCTTGCTCTTGCGCATGTCGTAAACGCAAAGCATGAAACCAGTTACAAGGGCAATAGAGAGTGGGCAACATTTCTTTTCTAGACCACTGCCCCTTGCCTGGCCATGAAGGATAGTGCCCTTCTCAAACATTCTCCTGATAAACATTGTGTTCCAGAGGACAAGCGACGTAGTTCTGTACATGAAGGTGCGGGTCACTCTGAGGAGACTGCTTTCACTTGCAACGCCTTCTGCGCGTGCTGAGATTTTGAACCTGACCTCTGTGCACGGGAGCAGGATGATGATTTAGACAGGGACAAGAAGGTCAGCAGCACCCCAGAGGCCAGCACAAAGCCAGTCCTGGACCACATTTCAGGAAATTCATCTGGTCCTTCCATCTTGATAAAGCACAAGCAGCCTATGAAAGCAGCCAGAACATAAAGTCCAATGTCAAATAAGAGAAGTAAGAACTGCAAGATCATTTATTTATTTATTTGTTTGTTTGTTTATTTGTTTCTTTCTTTCTTTATTTGATACAGGGTCATACAGCGTCAGATTCACCACGATCGTCCTGTCTCAGCCCCCTCAGCACTGGTGTTGTAGGCATGTGCTACAATGCCCAGCATGGCGCCTGGGGCCTGGGATCAAACCAGGGCCCTTGCACTTGCCAGGTAAAGTGCTTAGACTGCTGAGTTATCTCCCCAGCCCAAAGATTAGTTTTCATTGTCATGTAAATGCAAGTTGTGTTGAGGCCTTCATGTTGTTTCAGGTACCCATCACAAACCAGGTGCAGGTTCTACTTAGCTTCACTTGAGAACAAGTCGGTTCTGGAAGAGAAAAGAGTTAACACTGCTGGTGAGGAGAACTTTGGCTCAAATTTGAAGGCAGAGTTGGGAAAGGCGACCAGGGTCATATTGCACTCAGTGGCACTGTTCTTACGAGGAATTCTCTGCTGTTGTACAACTCCATGAAAGCAGAGCCAGCTGCTCTTCTCCCAGCAAGCTGCTGCCTGCCCGTCCATCAGGAATGGCAGAATGGCAGATGCTTACAGGCTGGGACGATGCTGGAATTTCACAGGTGACTGTGGACACAATACAGATGAAAAAGAACGTGGTGGCTCCCACACCCTTGTGGAAGGCTGTTGTGGTTGGAAAACTCCTTGGCTGAAAACTTTGACTGAGCTTTGGGAGTTACCTCTCATCAAAGCCAACGACCTCCTGAAGACCCCACACCAGGATATGAAAGAGGCACTTCATGCCCCCAGAGGCTACTTCTGTGGGTGTGTGTGGTACCATAGCCCACTTCAAGAGCAGCACGTGGCAAGAATTCAGTGCTACCTTCACCGTGCACTTCTGGCATTTCATACCCATAAAAGCCGCAAGGTCAATTCGTATTCACACTAAGACGGAGACAAGACTCTCTGAAGTAAGGTGAGAATGTTCACAAAATCCCAGCAATCACTGGCAAGATGCTGTAATCCTGCTAGAAAAGTCAAGGAGTTTTGAAGTCCCGTTTCAAGGTATTAGCGCAAGAGACCTGGGAAGAGGAGCTTCAGTTGATGATGTGAGTTTAGAAACCATACAACCATTGAAGAAACTGCTAAGATTTGCTTAGAAGCCACTGTTTTTTTTTTTTTTTGTGTGTGTGTGTGTGTGTGTGTGTTGGGACACAAAGTGTATCGCATCCTGCCTGGCTCGGTACTGCAACCCAGAATGCTCTGACGGATCTGGTGAAGCTCTCTGGGGATGTGACAGAGAGATGACAAAGCATCCCCAGGAGCTGCAATTTTGAAACCACTCCAGGAGACTGGACCATGGCCTGAACTCCTACCCAAGACCCTGAGGATGGCTTGGATTGGGCCACGGGCAGCAGAATTCCTGCTGGCGCATCAGGCACAGACTCTGGCCACATGCAAGGTGGAGGCCACCACTTCTGTTCCGTCAGCCTTTCCAGTCTCTGAGAAGAGTACACTGCAAGAATCGTTACTGCCCAATATTTCCCAGCAAGCCTCGGGATGTGCATGCTTCAGCTTTGGTTTTACATGGCCGATCCCCAGAATACAAGGATATCAAAGATGTTTACCATTGAAGAATCAGGACTAGACATCCTGGTGTGGTCTCAGGTGGGAAATAAAAAACTGGGCATACATATAGGCCTGTATCTTTGGGTGGAAGTGAGGATCGCTTCATGGCCACTGATAGCATCTCTTTCCCACCAGAGTGTGCTTCTGGTGGTCTTGCCTCACTGCAGCCTTCACCCTATGGAGCTTTGAACCTCTGAATGCTGCGCTGTGTCCCCAAGTCCAGGAAACACAGTAGACCTGAAGACTGCACAGATGGCTCTGGGGAGACAGGCTGCTCTCCCAGGCCCTCTCCTCCACTCTGTGGCTACCTGGAGCTCCACTGCTCTGCAGACCAGTGTATCCCGTCCTTCCTTCTGTGTGATGGGGCGCCGGATTGTCACTCTAATGGAGAGCAACCCAGCTGTACCAGTAGGCGCTGTGTCAGTGGCGCCCCTCCGTGTGCACCTGCTCTTACAGCTGCATCCCAGCTCACCAGGGCTCTGAGGGCTTTGCCCACAGCAGGGATTCCCACCTCTATGAATCCAGTTGCTCAGAGCGTCCAGCAAGTTACTGCAGAATAGTGGCGTTCATGTGGTGCAAAGAAATGGTCCTATATGTCAATGTCCACCGGGACGGAAAGGAAATCGATGGCACAGCAAGTTCAACCCTAATAATTCTAACTTATGTGCACTCCAAGCAATGGATGGATCCTTCTGGTATTGGAGTCACATTCCTGATGACTCGTATTACAGCAGCCATCCTGGGCTTTTTTTTTTTTTTTTTTTTCCCCCCAAACATAAAAGTACCAGTAAGAGTTCCATATTCTCCTCAGATCTGTTCCTGATATGCCATCAAGAAACCTAAGACCCACATCTCATTCTTTCCAACAGTAGGATCAAGAAGATCTAGTTGGAGCGAGCAGGCACGCGCTGTGCCCAGGAGTGGGCGGGCACGCGCTGTGCCCAGGAGCGAGTGGGCATGTGCTGTGCCCAGGAGCGAGCGGGCATGTGCTGTGCTCAGGGGAGGGGAGGACAAGGAGGGTAGGGGAGGGAAGGGGAGG
>PVJA010001466.1:0-126326 GCA_004027025.1 Myocastor coypus | reverse complement strand
AGGCTCACGCTGCGTGGATGTCTTAAGTGATAAGGAGGGTCCAGGCCAAGAAGGGGCAGAAAGGCACTTAGCACAGAACTTGCAAAAATACAAAGAGAAGCCACCAAGAAGCAATGGTGAGCCTCAAAAGCCACCCTGAGGTCTGGTCTGGCCCAAAGATATTGTACTTAGGAAGAAAAGAAATGAATGAAGAAGGGCTGGGATCATGAGGAGTTGTAGATGTCTTGCTAGGGAGGTTGATTCCATTTGGAAGGTGATGGGAACTCCAGGAGACTTTCAGAGAGGGGTTGGGATATCTACATAGACCCCCACCCCCACCCCTGGCTAGAGACTGGGCATTAGTGGAGGGCTGTTCAACTGATTTGTGGGTGTGGGTGTCAAAACCAGTCAGAGGATTATTGCAGTAACAAAGATGAGGCATGCTGAAAGGAGTGGCAGTGTGGATGGTGAGGGTTGACTAGGTGGGAGGGAGTTTTAGGTGGGAAATCAATACCCATAGGTCTTACAAACCAATTGGATGCAGGGTTAGGGAGAAGGAGGAACTACAAGGGTTGACTGTCACGATGTTTCTAATTGCTAATTTATGTGCTTTTGCAGGCTTGGATGTCAGGGAAAATAAAAAGGTAATTTTATTGAACCAAATATAATTTAGACACAGCCTTCAGGCTATATAATAAAACCTAAGTGTCACAACCACAGACAAAATGCCTATACTTTATCCTTGAGTAATTGTGAAGATCAAGAAGCCAGTATCTTTTTGAAAGGGCCTCGGCCTGCACTGAGCAGCTCTGCGTGGGACAGCAATGTCAAGGCTGTGGCTCAGCCCAGTGGGCAACTCTGCTCTTGCTGGATAGCAGCAACAGGCACTGTTTCTCAGAGACATTTCCTTCTGAAGGATATTTATTCCAAATCCTGAAGGGGTATGAACAGTCAAGAGTGAGTGACATAAGTTCAGTGGCTTCTGGGAAGCTCTCTTCAACACAGGGCAGATGGTGACTCTTCCTCATAAAGATGAATGATAAGAATTGAGATCCTGGTGTTTGCTTTGATGTACCTGTGACATGCACATGTCCATTTTAGAGATGAGGCTCAGGGTGATCAAGTAGTCTACTTCACATCGGGATAACCCAACCACACCATTTGATCTTTCCTTTATGCTGCATGAAACACATTCAAACATTTGGCATTTCCTGCTCCCCCAGAGCATGCTGGAACCAAAGAATGAAGCTGACAGTTTGGTATGGAAAGAGCTCAGACTCTATCTCCAGAGAGAGTCAGATCTGGATCCAGGTTTGAACCTCAGAGTTCTCCTCTGGGCATCAAGGATAAGGGTGTGACCTTGTAGTCTTGCCATAGACGATTCAGTGAGATGTGTTGCTTTATCTTCTGTCGTCTCTCAGGATGCCTTACATGGAAAGCACCTAGTGTGTAATAAGCACCTAATGCCTGCTGCTTTTTTCTTTCCACAGAAATTTTCAGAGCTGCAAGGCTACTCTTCAGCCCAAGGCTGTGCTGAGCAGCAGTGTCCCCTCTAGGTCTGGCATGACATCTGGTGCCCAGAAGCCCTCTGGGGTCACCATGTCCTGTGATACTCCTGTGCAGTGTGGTCATTTCTGCAGTGTAATCTGGTAAAGTCTCCTTTGTTCTATTGTGTAATTCTTGTATTTAAATGTTTTTTACTTAAAATAAACTAGCCATGCTGTTGACTCTGGCATAGAGCACTGAGCTACTTTCTCAGCCTGTCCCCTCTGTACTGCAGCAGAAGCCTGGCTGGGCCTGGGCAGAAGGTGGCTTCCTGAGGCTGTAGGGCAGCACAGGTCTGTGGTGGACACGAGAACTGCCCCACACTCCTGCTCCCTCACTGCTGGCTCTGTAACCTTGGAAAGCCACCTGACTGCTCCATTCGGCCTAGAACATATGCTCTGTTCTTCACATTCTCCAGTCCAGCCCTGTGCCTGGCACAGCAAGGTCCAAAGTCTGTTAGGTAGAAGATCTCTGCTTGCCTTCCATAAAAGGAGGAGAACAGTCCCTACCTTGAAGGGCTGTGTTAGTGACACAAAACAGGATATGCCAACCAGCTGTACCTGGTACACAGCGATACTATGTGAGAGCTTCCAGTGTTATTGGATGAGCATTGCCTGTGGGGGCGGGGAGCATCCCTCATTTCTCGGCCATGTCTGCCAGTATGCTTCACACACAGTAGGTGTTCAGTCAACGCCAGGACAATAAAAACCACTTTACCTTTGTCTCCAGCACAGACTGTAAGTGGGATTTGGTTGCTCAGGGCTCCTCTCCTTCTCCTCCCTTTCTCCCCTGTCCTCCACCGTCCCCTCCCTGTTTTTGGGGACACAGTGATAACCAGGGAGCTACTGTATTTGATGATTCAGGTTCTGCTATGCATATTTTTCCAACCCCGCCCATGTAAGGAAGAGCCAAACTGGGGCCTAGGGAATTATTTTTGGTATTTTCTCCAGCTATTCTAATCTTTAACATTTTGCGGTGGGTGGTTAGAGCTGGTGATTTTCCTTTCTTTTGTGCGAACGAGACCAGAATAAACAGCACAGGGTGAGTCACTTCAGACTCTTAGCGCTTCAATTACTTAAAAACTCCAGGGCTTGATGAAGCTTAGAATGTCACTTTTTTTCAGAGCAGCCATAAGCAGATGGGAAATGCTCCATATTCTGAGTAGTTGATGGCTTCCCGGCACAGGAAATCTGCTACTAGCTAGCTACTAGCACCCAGAGAGGAGAGGCACAGAGGCAGGCAGCACCCCCGGATGCCAAGTACTTTGCACAGGTTGTTCCACATCTCCCTTCATTTCATCTTCAGCATGACCTTGTGCAGTAATACGCTTAATGCCTCTGAGGTAAGGCATAACGACTTCCTACGTATTCTTGTCTGTCTAGGAGTCAGCCTCACACGCAGACTGTTATGTCTGTGTCTCCTCAGATCTTCATAACACTTCTAGGACATGGTTACTGCCACTTCCTTTTCCCAGAGAAGGAAATGGAAACTCAGGGCAGTGAATGGAGGAGACAAGTGATCCAGAGTCCCTTCTGCTGAAACCTGGGGCCCAACTCTGCTGCTTTGCTGTGCTCATAAATTTTCAAATACCTGTTGGCATTACATCAAAATGATCTGATTTCCCAAAGCAACATCAAGCAACATTTTAACCCCCTAACGAAACCGATAGAAATCAGTATGACTATTTTTTCTTTCTTGACTAACTCGACTATTTGAGGTTTTCTCTAACTCATCTTGAAATAATGAGAAACCTGGCTGATGAATCTTTGCATAAGGATTTTAGTCCTGCTCTTACCTGGCACTGAAAAAAGAAAATGGTTTCAGATGCTTATTTTAAACATGGCCAAATAGAATAAATTCACTCTTTTCAGATTTGACTTCATAAAATTGCAATAGTGTGCATTATGAAGAGTTTGGTATTAAATTTTTTTGGACCAAACACATTTTTATTTGAATTCTGAAATGTGTACATTATACAGAAAAAATATAAATTTCCCTGAAAATCTGTCTATCTATCTATTATCTGTCTATCTATCTATCTATCTATCTATCTATCTATCTATCTATCTGTCTATCTTTTATCTATGTTTTCTCCACAACTGGGGATTGAATCCAGGGGATTGCATTAAGCTACATCTCCAGTCATTTAACAATTAAAAAAAAATTGAGACAGAACTGTTTTTAATTGCCCAGGTTGGCTTGAATTTTTCACCCTTCTGCCTAACCCTCTCAGAGTGCTGCGATTATAGGGATGCAGCAATACCCCCAGCTCACCTTGACGTAATTGCTCAGAGCCTGTCTTTCATCCCATGAACACAAAGTTATACTGGTCAGGCTCCAGTGGCAGCTTGTTTAACTTCATGAAATGATTTCTATTTCCTCACTGGCTCTGTGGTCTCTAGTTTTTCCCTTTACTCGAGGGGCTCTATTTTGAACTTAGTGAGTTTGGGTGCCCTCCTGGAAGTGTCACTGTCTCCTCATACTGAGGAATTCTCTCTGATGCAGCAAGGACAAAGTACATTGATGAGGGACACCTGAGCTGCTCTCAGTAATTAGAAAGAAACATAGTGATTGGGAACAGGGAAAATCACAACTCCATCACACACCAACCTCCCAGCAATAGGTAGGCAAAGAAATTGGTGACTAGATAAATAAGATGTGATATACCTGAAAGTAGAATGTCATTAGACAATAAGCAGAAATGAAGTCCTGGTGCATTCTGCAACATGGATGGACCTGGAAAACACTGCGCCAAGTGAAAGAAGCTAGTTACAAAAGCCCATATAATTTATGATTCCATTTATAAGAAATGTCCAGACTAGACAAACCTACAAAGACATAAAGTAGATTAACGGATGCTTAAGGAAAGGGGTCATGGGAGATGAGGGTCATGGGAGTGAATTTATTTGGGGGAGTATTCTAGAATTCGGTGATCATGATGCATATCTCTGTATACATACTAAAAACATGAAATTGCAGTTTAAATGGATGATTTGTGTGGCATGGGAATTCTAACTTAATAAAGCTGTTTTCTAAAAATAGAATTAAGCAAAGCAAGTGAGTGGCTTTTTTCTTTCCTGTGGTCCAAAGGGAACTTTCCCTGTTCCCTTTGCTTGGTGTTAGCCTGCTGTTCACAGTGATGTACCAAAGTGTTTGCAATCGAGGGCTTTGTGGCTTAGGCAGCACCTCCCCATGTCCCCTAAGTGAGCACCTCTCTGTACAAGTTTAGCCAATAAAACTACAGCGTGGCACCATTCATTCACGGATTCACTCATTCCTCCATCAAACGCTCCCTGACCTTCCACTGCGCACTTGCTAGCCAGTTCCTGTTGTCGCACTACGAAGCCAGATCCTAACCAAGGAGCCAGGTTCACACTGGGAAACCAAGCTCATGCGGGGAATCAGGCTCCCACCGGGGGCCACATTCAGAAAAATGCTTTCATGTGCTACCAATCCTAATTAGGTCTATTGCAGATCCCAACCTGCATCTCACTGAACTGAACCAAAAACACACAGAACCATCCCCACTTTTTGTTTTTTTCAAATGCATGCCCTTAAACAGCTGATCTTTTTCACAGGAAAAGTAAGTAAACATTCAAACAGTCGAGGTTTTCAAATAAATTAATTAGTGTGTTTTATGAAAATATTTCTAGCATAGCTTCAAAGAGAGGATATTTGTCTGGTGCACTGAAACGTTTCTTTGTTGAATATTTTTGCAGCAGATAGGAGAGTTTTATGACAAAGAACCGCAGAGTGGAAAGGTCCCAGGCAGCCACCATCAGTGCTCTCAGAATTGGGGAGAAAATGTTTTTCTAAAGACAATTAATGTGTAGGCCTTCTTGATGTCAGGTGCTGTGTTAGTACCCAGGTAAGGCTAGGCCCACAGGTGAGTGGCACAGATTCTGCCTTGGATGGGCAGTGTGCTGGGAAGAAGGTAAATCAAGGGGAAAAGGAGCTTTTGGTCCCAGACAACTGATAATTTGCACATGACAGTGGAAGGGACAAGGATCTGCAGGTACCTCTGCTTGGTTTGACTTCAAGGAGTTTTACTAATAGACCACCTACTGGGAAAGAGCCCGTGTTGTGGATTCTACAAAGCTGGGACACATGATTTTAATAGGGAAAGAGACTTCGAATGCAAGCCAAGCACACAGGATCAGGTGTTGTGCATTTACATGGAGCAAATTCCTGTGATAGAAACCAACGGAGCCATGTTGGATTTGGTGTCCCCCCTTGGCCTTGTGTTAATTAATATGCACTTGCTTTCGGGGTCTTGAATTATTCATGAGACCAAACACAACATGTGATGATTGATAGTTCCAGATGTGGCGCCTGAATGTGCAGAGATGCCTCATCTGTTTCTAGGAAACAGACTAGACTAAGGGACTCAAGGGACGCTGCACTTTGGGGGAGCAGGAAGTGGCAGGAAGGGGAAGAGAGGGTTTAGGGGAGTAAAGTCAAGAGGTGAAAGGGAAATCAGCTTTGCTCTCTGGGATGGTGGTAGTTGAATGGGCAACAAATGGGCTGAATATCAAGAGGAAAACAAATAGACTTGGAAGAGCTGGATGCATGCTGAATGAGAATGAATGGATGGATGGATGGATGGATGGATGGATGGATGGATGTTGAAATGTCTACACATGAAGGGGAAGAGGGAGGAAACTAGTTTCTTTTGGCTGACTTCTTTGAGTCATTTTATTTAATTCCAACTGCCTTCCAATGAGACAAGGTGGACATGGGCATGCTTGCACGATTTCATCCTCATGACCTTGTGATATGGGTGGTAGCATTATTGCTTGATAGTTAAGATTCTGGGGCTACATAAAAGGTCTGCAGTCAATCAAGCTAGTTGGGACTTGAGACCATGATTCTCCTTGTGTACTGGCCAGGCCTGACTTGGGGTATGGGTGGGCAAAATCATGAGTGTAGCTGTGGCTGCTTTTGTCTTCTCTCCCTGGATGGAGGAGTGCTTTGTAGGAATCGCTGCCAGCCTGAACACCTCGCCCCCTTACTGAAATCCAAAGAGAAATTGATAACCTTCTGTGGCCTCTTCACCCACCATCACCTTTACTGCTCTTGGGGACCTGGCATGGACAAAGCACTTTCTAAGTGTCAGCAGGTCAGCCTCTGTTGGAGGGCAACTCGACCTTCTAGCAAAGTGAAAAAAGGCCTGAGACCTTTGGCTTGGCAATGCTGGTGAAAACTTGCCTCGGTACAAAACCAAGCATGTGCTGTAGCCAGTTGGCTAGAGCAAGAAACCAAAAGCACTCCAAGACTGCACCGGCTGGGTTGGTTTAATGCAACACTCTGGCCAAAGAAGCTGCGCTTAGAAGGCAGGATCTTGATTTTAGCTTTGCCACTTACTGTCTGTGTGTTCTGTGTAAATTTCTAACTTGCCCTAGCTTAGTTTTCTCACCTGTAAAGTGGGTATAATGACAGTATCCTCGTCAGAAGGTTACTGTACAGATTAATACATGTTTAGAAGAGGGCAGGCATCTTCTTAGGAGTAACTCAATGTTAGTCAATCAGCATTTTCCATAAATATAAGATTGTGTATGAGATCTGATCCAGTTAGGTGGCGATTTAGTCAGTTTTTAGGGGATGCTGATGTCATGGAGACTAAAGACAAAGATGCTGCCCTAAGCCTACAACTCTGAAAACAAAAAATTACCAAATCAGGATACCTCTGTGCAGCCAACCGAGGCTTAGATATGGCCAGCGTGCCTGGTGCTTGGAGCAGAGATAACATGGGCCACGGTCTTTGGTCTTAGCCAGCAGCCCCAGGAAAGGCACTGGGATTTTTGCTCCCTTACACTAGAGGGGTTCTGGGGAAAGAAACTTCCTTTCCCCACCACTGGTGTCTTACCTAACCACCTTCCTACCATCAGCATAACAGCTTTTTCCCTTTTTTCCCCCCTCATGTTTCTTTTATTCATATATCAGATATTTATAGAGATCCTGCCATGTGTCAGGCAGCATCAGAAGGATCCTAGGCGCACAGAGATGAGGAAAATTCCCACCTTTCAAGGAGTGTGTGGTCAAATGGGAGAGACAGAGACACAACCGAATAATTACACGGCGGCTACAGCACAGCTACCGCGATACATCTTGAACTCATGGGAAACAGTACGCTGCGCAGTTTCAGTACAACGAAGGCGGAAGCATGCGCAGCAAAGAGGCTGCGGATGGATCCTCCTTCCTCTTCCCAGTCACGCTGGTCACTTCCTTCCCAGACTTTGTCCTGGTGACTGCGTACGTAATCCACCTACCTGTCTGTCAGCTGTCCAGATCCCAATCTCTCTAGCTCCTAAAAGAGTGTCCAGCTTACAGCTATTGCTGAATGGATGTTCACTGAGTAAATTAAAATGTGGAGAAGAAGGAAGAGGAGGGAAAGATGGGGCTCAAAGCATCTACACCATAGTCCCTCCTCTCTGGGGACTGCCCTGCCTAATAGGAATATAAAGACACCTCATCTGCTCTTTCAAATTCTCTATTAGCCATCCTTCAAAAAAGTAATATGAAACAGAAGGAATTAGAAAATCATATATATATATTTATATTTATTTATTTATTTATTTATTTATTTATTTATTTATTTAGAGCAGGGTCTCGCTTTGCAGATCAGACTCATAATGATCCTCCTGTCTCAGCCTCCCCAGAGCTGCTGTGATTATAGGTATGCACCACTATGCCTGGTTTGGGAGCCAGCACAGGGTTCCAGGGCTGGCACAGCATGAGGTACCACCAATTGAACTTGGGTCGTTATGCTTGGCAGGCAGGTACTTAGACTGCTGAACTATTTCCCCAGCCCCAGATTAATTTTTAAATTTTACTTCACCATTATACCAGAGATAGTATGATGCCACCATGTAAGTACTATCAAATATTACTGAGCTAATAAACCTTTGCAGTGCCCCACGTGTGCTGTGCTTAGGACACCTCACTATACTGGTGAGTTACAGCTCAAATGCTCAGCAGTTACACGGGGCAGTGGCTGCCTATGGGACAGAAAGGCCTGAGACCTCTGTTCTGCTGCTCACTGTAGTCCGTCAGCTCTATAGTTTGATTGAAGGAGATCTGGGAAGATGTCTGATGCAATGGGAACGCCATCTTTTATAATAATGTCATTTGCACTTCTAGTCGCTCTCCACATCAGGACCTGGCATGCCAACTACATTGTTTCAGGTACACAGACACGGCACTCTCAGGCTCTTCCTGCCTCTCCTACCTGCAGCTCTAGCCTTTCCCTGCTCCTCTGCTTTCTCCTGAAGCTTGGTGAAGGCTTGAGAATTTTCCACAATGTGTTTGCATTGATCAGGCATGACAGTGAGACCCAGTTCTATCAGACAATTTAAATATCTGCCCAAAAGGAAGTAAACATCTGGGCTGTGGCTGTTAGCAGAGACACCTAGGTCCTTGTGGGCCCACTTCATCTTCTTCAAAGCATCTCTGCACCTCAGGCCTGTGGCAATGGAGCACCTGATCCCTCTTGAGGCAGGTTGGAGGCCCTGTGGGGTGCAGTGCGCCCTGCATCCGGGCACTGTCTGAAGAGCTTTATGCATCTGAGCTCTGATGAGCCACACAAGAGCACTATGTGACAGGTGCAGTCACTGTCTTCATTTTACAGGATGCACAAAGGGGTCATTTGACCTAGGACTTACAGTTACTGATGCCAGCCCAGAGCTTGAGACTGTCTTGCTTTAAGACTGTGCTCTTATTTACTGGGCTTCAGGAATAATTTTACTTATATAAAAGTACTAATGGGAGACAAAGATTGCTTCTCCTTGGGTGTGGACAATGGGAGAAGGTGGACTCAGAGGGTAGGTGGGGAGCTGGAGCAGCGACAGGGACAAGACAAGTGCCTGCTGGGCAAGTGCAAGGTCGTGAGTTCGAACCCTGGTCCCACAAAAAAAAAAAAAAAAAAAAAAAAAAAAAGATGTCCTATATGGATCCCTGCTTTCCCTCTCTGGGGCACTGTCCGTGCTGTCAGCACTTAGAAAGCCAGGAAGCTCCCTGAGCTACCCTATACCTGGTTAGCATCTGGAAGGTCAGTGAGTGAGCGCTGAATGGGCTTAGGGTTTCCTTTTGAAGTGATGAAAATGTTTTGGGATTACATAGTGGTGATGGCATTGTGAGTGAACACACACTGAACTGACCACTTACAAAAGGCTGAAAAAGTTTTTTTTAATGCTATGTGAAAAGGGGTGGGGACGGGCAGGGAAATGCAACTTTACTGAAGAAAGTGACAAGAGAGAAAGAAGCCTATGAGAGTGCAAAGTTGCGGATCCTTCCAAGTCACCATTGCCTTAGACAGCAGCAGAAACCTCTCTGGGACTGTTGGACACTCAAAAGAGTACGTGTCAGGGACAAGACACGTACCCCATTCATGTGTGTGCAACACCCATCATCCCATGGGAGGTCATGTTTGTCTGAAAACTCTAACAGAGGAGGCTGACTGTGCATTGTGCAGGACAGAGAGTGGGTAACAAAGATAAAAGCTGTAGTGAGGAAAAGCGTTCAAAAGGAGGCAAAGAAAGAAGAATAAAGATGAGAGACATAAAGACTTACGGAGATTCGTACTTGGGTTCTAGCTGGTCGAGCATTCGTTTACTGAATCATTTATTGGTGTGTTCAAGCAGCAGTGGTCCCTGTGCTAAGGGACAGGGAAGGTCTGAGGATACAGACATAAGGATGTGGTCTCTGCTGTCACGGGCTCCCAGGAGAGCTGGGAACTGGGCGTGGATTGAGATAGGTAGCGTCTCAGGTGACCAGCGCTTTGGCTGCTGTCTGCACACTGGCCACGCCTGGAGCACAGAAGAGGGGAAGTCTTTCTAACTGTGGGAGGAAGGTCTCAGGTAAGAGAAAATGGGAAAAGGCCGGAGTGGGGCCTTGAAAGGCAGTGGTGTTTTTCCATACAGATGGGAGGGGGGAGATGCAGGCTAAAGGGCACTCCTGGAGGGAACAGAGTGAGCACGGGCAGGAAGACGCGCAATAGCATGGCTTATTCTGGGCCCTGAGATATGGCCAGAGAATAGGACATGCCAGAGATAATAAATAGACATCTCTTTGTTGCTGGGCTAGCTGGCTGACCTTGTCATAAGCTGTCTCCCTGGTTTTGAAAATGTCTCCATCTGTACAATGAAGGGATCAGATCAGATGACTCTCAGGGGACTTTCCAGTCCTGGCTGGCCTAGGAGGGGGTTTACTGTCATTCAACCCATTCAAACAAGGGATAGGCAAGTTATGGGTGGGATTCTTGCCTTGGGTGGACTTCTGGACCAGATGAACTTGCAAGACCTTTCCTGCCCATTGATGCCCCCCTGTGGGATTCTGGGACTCACACTGGCCTGTGGGGCATGCCAGGAAGCCAGGGATATCATACAGGGTATCTGATTCCTTCCCTGCACCCCAGATGGGACCCACATTGGTTTCCATACACTTGTGGGGTTCCTGTGGAATGATTTAGTTTCAGGGAGTGAGGCACAGAAGTTTCCTCCACCTCTGCCTAGTGAATGGCCAGAAGCCCCTGAAGGGCTACAAACTAGCATCTGGCCACTAGAAGGTGACAGTGGCCAGCTGTGAACTGTGGCTTCACCTATGGAAACTCAGTAAATTGGAAACTCTTCTTTCTCAGGTTCAGAACCTGCTCTGTCAAGACTGTCCTTCTGTGGCGGAAGCCATGTCCCAGAAAAGCTTATGAATCACCCAGGTGACCCAGGAAGGTGACAAGGGGGGCCATGAACCAAGAAGCCATGACCTATGCGACATCTGCTGCCCCTCTCACCTTGTCACCACCGCTCACTCTGGTAGCAGAGGCAGAGGCCAGTGGGTGAAGGTACAGAGCAGGAATGTGGATTTGGAAACCAGGCCTCAAGTATGGCCCTGTCGTTTGCACAGCCAGGTGAGCTGGCAGAGGCCCTCCCCTCTTCCTAAGCCTCTGCCTTCCCTGCTATAAAATAAGGATAATCACGCTGATAGGTGCCAGACACCATAGTAAGGATGGGGGCAGTATTACGGGCTATGTCATCATGCACAGTGTGCATGCTGGGGTTATTAATGTCGAGGCTCTTGCTTCTAAGAGAAGTGCAGCGAAAATACGTTCGAAAGAGATGGAGTTGTTTTTCATATATTAGACTTTTTAAAAAATGACTGACTTTTCAGGAGTATACCTCTTGCCTAAAGCCCAGAAGAGACAAAAGCTGGGTTCTGTGACACTCATCCACTTCCTATATTGCTCAGGTTTCTGGAGGTCATCCTATGCTCTGTAGGACCAAAGAATCTGGTCTTAAAGTGAACCCCCAGTGGTAGCGCAGTTATTTCTTGAGAAGTCCAATGATGCTCCCCCTGCATTCGAGCATGGAAGCTATGGACACATGAGCCAAGGCTTTGGAGTCGGGCCTGGGAGCCCACTTCAGCTCAGCCCCTTGCTAGCTATGTGACTGAGTACCTTCACTATTTAGACACAAATTTCTCATCTGTAAAATGAGAAATGATATTGCCAAGCTTAGGGTGCCGCAAGAATTATCAATGATGGCAGAAAGCACTGGTACTTCTTAAAGAGTAAGCCATGTCACCTTCAGGATGTGCCTGGGATTTCTTCAAGGCGATATTAAAGGGACGGCCAAGCATCAGCCACCTAGATCTTCCAAATGGATCCAGAGACTCTCACACATTTCCTATGTGGGCACAGGAAATGTATCTTTTAATAATTAATCCCGATGAAATAATTACCAACTGCCAGCCATGAGCTCAACACCAGTTGCCATGTGCCTTGGGAGACAGAAAGAGAAAACCTCTCTGTTAAACCAACGGGAAATCTAAGGAAGCCTGCAGCTTCAAAAGCCTGTGTCAAGGCTGTCTGCTCCTTTGGGAGTGGGGCAGAGGATTTGGCTTAGGGTCAGATGCCAACCCACACGTGATGCTGCCCAGGATGAGGAGAAGGAAGTGTCTCCAGGTGACTTCCTGCTGGGGAACATGGCATCTTACCAGCTACTTATTTTTCTTGGCTTGCAGAGAAAATGAATGTCATGCTGTTTGTAGGACTAGCACTCCCTGGAAGGGAACCCTAGGTGGTAGAGTGTGATATGGAGAGCGGGGAGTGTCATGGCCCTGTGTCCCAAGGTGCCCACACTGCAGAGTGCATAGCTGGTCAGCATGGGACTCGCTAATGCTCAGGGGCCCAGACTTGAAGGCATCCTAGTTGCCTTTGCCTGTGCCAGCCCTGTCTCCTCCTAGCTAGAGCCCCTTTCCCTGTTCCCAAAGAACTAGCTGCAGTCCTACCCTAGGCTTGATAGAGCATGAGTGCTGATCCCAAACCTCAATGTAAACCTTAGCTACTGACCTTGATACTGATCAGGCTTGAAGAGTCCTTTGGAGGCTGTGAGTGGAGTCCTAGCACCATGCCCTGGTCTTGTTATATCTCCCCAGCCTGCTTCTCTGTCTTTTTTTGGTGTCTATCAACCATGAAGTCTCTGCCTTACTGCAGTCTCTCTGCAGATCCTCAGTGACACTGTTCACTCAAAGCTGAGATGACCAAGGGAGGAGGCTAGCAGGGAGCACTGGCTAAGAGTCAGGACACCAAAATTGCTCCTCAATTTTGTCACTTACTATTTTCCCTGCTGATTAAATATGCATAACATGCAATGTGCCATTTTGATAATTTTTTTTGTGTGTGTGTATTTTAGGGAAGGGTCTAAAAGGTGTTCAGGGTCTCACTACTGGATTGGACTGGTAGTGATCTGTTTATAGCCTCCCAAGAGCTGGGATTGTAGGCATGCACCACCACATCCAGTCTCAGTTGGTGTTTCAGCTTGCCCCAGGGGCGGGGCTGGCATGGTAGGCCAAAGAATCGGTCTTAAGGTGGACCCCCAGTGAGCTATTTGGCTGGCCCTCATTTTAATAATTATTAAGTGAACAATGTAGTGTCACTTTGGGGGGGGGGGCTTTGTGAGATAGGCTCTCACTGTGCAGTTGAGGCTGGCCTTGAGCTCACATTGTAGAGCTCTCTACCTCACAATGATCCTCCTGTTTCAGCCTCTTGAGTGCTAGGGTTACACAGGCATGCACCACCACACCCAATGTGTCACTTATTTTTATAAAATATAGAATTCATTGCAACCTTGGAGCCCTCATCTATATGCACTCATTAGTTTTCCTATTCTGCAAATATTTGTTGTCTGATAGCTTCAGCACCATGCTAGGGCCTTGATCAGTGCCCTTCACAATTATGCTAACATAATATAAATGTGAAAAATGATTGACTACCTTGTGTTGGAATGAATGATTAGGTCCCTATGAAAGTTCATAAGTAAAATCCTAAGTCTACAAAGTGTTGGCAGTTAGAAGTGGGCGTCTTCTGAGGGCAATGGGATGTAGACTAAACTATGAAGATAGCACTCTCAGGATGGGCTAAATGCCTTTATAAGGAAAGAGAGGTAGAATATAGAATATGTACATAGAATGGGTGAGAGCCTGACGGGGAGAAGGAGGGGAAGAGGGAGAAGGAGCAGGAGAAGGAGGGAGGGAGAGGACTTGCTTTCTCTCTCTGCTATTACTTGAAGAAACCCACTTCTGCAAGCTGAGTACACAATTAGGAGCCATAATGGTTGGCACCTCATTCTTGACCTTCACAACTTTCAGAATGGAAGCAAAATAAACTTCTGAAGCTTAAGTCACCCTGTCTATCATCTCTCACCATGGTAGTCCTAGCAGATGAAGACGTATCTCAAATGACTTGTAGGCAGCATCTCAGCAGAGTTCATTCTACTTTTCACACACATTTCCACCAAAAGCTTGGTCTGCAAATTTCACTTGTCGAATTTATGTAAGATGTCCCTCCTGCATGGCTTCATTGTCAAACCAAACAGTCAATTCGGATTTCCTTTCAGCCCAAACAGTCAGACATCATTTTAAAATTCAAATAAATCTGGTAATATGTGTCCCTGTGTTGCTTCTGAATGCTAAGGGAGCCAAAATGGACACCTGGTAGGCGGATGAGGGTGCAGCAGAGTCCTCTGACACCTGCCAGCTCCCTTCCTCACTTCCTGTACTTGCATGTCCCAGTGTCTTCCTTCTTTGGAGCTATATAGTCTTTAATGTTCCCTTTAGCACCAGGAGATGTACACTCCTCAGGGCAATGCAAGGCGGGCCTTTTATTTGTGAAGTGGAGAAGGTAGTTAGGGTTTGGAACAGGAACCAAGAACAGCTATACTCATGGTCCAGTCAGATTATGAAGAAATTGAAGATTGGGGAATCAATTTCTTTTGCCACTTGCAATGCCTGTGAGATTCTTGGAAGGTCTTTGCATTGCCTAACTGGTCTGAGTGTTCAAGTTTGAAGATAGCTGTGCTCAATGATCCTCGAAGGCCCTTCCTAATAGTCTAGGATTTGACATTTTGGGCAAAGTCTATGCTGAAGTTTCATCTAACCCCCATCTTTTCCATGGCCAGGGTGCTGGGCAGAACCAAGAGAAAGAGAGAGAGAGAGAAACAGGGAGGGAGAGAGAGAGACACACACACAAAGAGACAGAGAGAGACAGAGACAAAGAGAGATAGAGAGACAGAGAGACAGACAGAGACAGAGAGAGAGACAAAGAGACCGAGAGGGACAGAGACAAAGAGAGAGAGAGACAGACAGAGACAGAGACAGAGAGAGACAAAGAGACAGAGAGAGACAGAGACGAAGAGAGACAGAGAGACAGAGAGACAGAGAGAGAGAGACAAAGAGACAGAGCAGGACAGAGACAGAGAGGGACAGACAGACAGAGACAGAGACAGAGAGAGACAAAGAGACAGAGAGAGACAGAGACAAAGAGAGATAGAAAGACAGAAACAGACAGAGACAGAGAGACAAAGACAAAGAGAGACAGAGGCAAAAAGACAGACAGAGAGACAGAGAGATAGAGAGAGACAGATAGAGATAGAGAGACAAACAGAGACAGATAGAGAGACAGACAGAGACAGAGACAGAGACAGAGACCAAGAGAGAAGATACAGAGAGAGAGAAAGAGAGAGAGAGAGAGAGAGAGAGAGAGAGAGAGAGAGAGAGAGAATGAGAGCTTCAAATCATTTCCTTCAGAGGTTTCATCCTAGAAACATACAATCTGCATGCTACACCCTGTGTACTATTTTTCTCTGAAATGAACTCTGCTACCTGATCCAATTTCCATGTGCATAAATTGTTTTCAAAATTTCAAAACAGACACTTCAGGTCGCTGAAATCAGAAATTAAAACGTATGCATAGGCAGGCACGGACTGCTCGACCTCCAGCAACTTAGGCAGCCAATCTGCGGTGCTCTGGCCGGAAGTCAGCGTGCATTCCTGTTTGGTTTGCTGTTGTTGCTGTTTTCCTCAACAGCATCGGCCTGGGTGGCCACTGCCACACATCCTGTGTCTGCAAATGATGCTTTAGACAACAATGATTGGAAAGGTTTGATACTTCAACTCCCTGTGTTAAGTGACTTCAGGATCTAATTCTTTAAAAAGAGCCTCTCATGCTACGGAAACACACACACACACACACACACACACACACACACACACACACACACACATATATATATATATATATATATTTTTTTTTTTTTTTTAAATGGTAAAGAGATGATTATTATAGACACCTTGGTCCATGTGCTTTGTAGTCTGGCTTCGTGCTCTGGGTCTTCCTTAAGCAGGGCAGCCCTGCGGAGCCCAGGGTATGGCACTACAAAAGGGAAAGTAGGTCATGGCTATGGGGCGGGCGGTCCTGAGCGCAAATCAGATATGTGGAGATAGGAACGTTCTTGATAAGGAAGGCGGCGTGTGAACGCCCAGATGGTCACTCTGTCCCCTTTCCAAGGCTGAAGCAGAGCCACAATCCTGAGGGATGCATTTGATTATGCCATCAAGATGCCTGGAGAGTTTTTTTCTTTGAAGTTAGCAGCTTTCTGAAGAGAAAGTGAAGTTTGTTAAAAAAAAAAAAAAATACCATGGGTGTTATACAACGATACCATCCATTTTTTATGAGGGTTGAGGCTGGCTGAGTTCCTCCTTATAATTTACTAAAATCTGAGGGGCTGCCTGCACTTAGTGGGTTTCTCCTGACCCCTGGAAAGGCTGGGGACACACATTCCTGGCCAGGTGCCCAAAGCAGCCAGCTTAGCTGAAGATTAGCCTGGTGCTTTGTGGGTGCTTAGGGGATCCAGAATTATGGGTTCTGCGGTGGGAAGTGAATGATTTCTTTTTTTTTTTTTAATAGAGCACCTGACAGTGATATTTATTACAAATGAAAGATAATGCCTTGAAACTCCCATTAACATGTAACAATTCAATGGGGAAATTACAGCAGAAGCATACAACTAATATTAGAGGTAGAAAGAAAAAGGAGGTGAATGATTTCTGAGGAACCCTAGTCTGTTGCCTACAGAGGCTCGGTTCACCCATTTCTATGGTACAAGGAGAGATTAAGTTTGTGTTTAGTTATTTAGGGAAGTTTAAACAACAAACACTCTTTGTTCACAACCCTGGAGTCTGGCAAGCCCAGGACCAAGGTGCCAGCAGAGAAGGTTGTGGTGAGAACTTGCTTCCTGGCTCCTAAACAGCATCTTCTTGCAGTATCTGCTTCTGGTAGAAACAGAGAAGGGAACTCTTTGAGGTCTGCCTTACAAGGATGCTAATCTCAAGCACCAGGGTTCCATCTTCATGATTTAATCACCTCTCAGGAGCTCCACCTCCTATACCATCATATAGCAGATTAGGATTTCGAGAGACGAATCTCAGGAGTGAGGGTGCAGGCAACAGGCCATAGCACTATCTCTTCTCCTGAGTTTTCCCTGTGAGACCAGGCTGAGGTCAGACACAAAGCTGTGACCACGTCCCTTCCATTTCCCCTTCATTCCCTCTCTCCTGAGGACCTGAGACAAGTCCAATTTACTCTCCTTTCCATTGCACTTGTCTTGCAGCCTTCTTTCCCTGAAAAGCAAGGGTCACTGCTGGACTCAGAACACGTGTGTAAGACACACAGAGCCACGTAGGCAGGCAGGCAGCCAGCCCCACCCACCTTCAGTTTGTCTTCCTTTGTAGATACAGCTATGCACATAGGTAAAAAACCACCCTGGCCCAATGCACTTTTCCTCCTTTCTTCCTTAGGTCCCATGTCCATCTTAACCTGGACAAATCACATAGATACTCTGCTCCCTGCCCCTCCGGGCTGTTGTGGAAGGGAGTTCCCAATGGTCAGCTGTGTTCTAGTACAGGTCAGAGCAGAGCTGGGTAGGGAAGGAGTATGCATGGGATACTGGAGTTGGTTTCTTGCAGTCCAGAGACTCCGTTCCTACCTCAAATCGTGTTTAGCACAAATCAGGCCATGAGTAAATCCTAGAGATAGATATGACAGAGAAGTGGTTTAGGAACTAAGAAAGTCTGCAGGTGACCCTAATTCAGGTTCCACCTGGCCTCCTTCCCAAGTGTGCAGATGAGCCCTTTGTGTTGTGGTTGTGTACTGGACTCCTGCACAACTCTGCTGAGAAGAACTCACCCCGGTGGGCCCAGTGTTGGTCTGAGTATAGCTTGGGTATCCTGAGTACTTCTTCTGTTCCAGACAGACAGATAAGACATCACTTCCAAGATGGATCACAGCTAGAGTCACAACCATGCCTAGCTTATACGATGATTCAGATAATGTAAAGTGGCACTTTATGAGCTGATGATATTTAGGTGATATTTTTGAATTTAGAGGCACGGGTGTTGGGATGGGGAGATTGTATTCTGCATGTGTGGAGAGCAGGTGGGTCTGAGAGGACAGGGTGACCTGAAGCGGCTTTAGCACTGTCTGCTCAAAATTCTTGTCTACCTGGATTCTCAGAATATAGCCTCATCTGGAAATAGGGTCTTGCAAATGCAACTAGTTAAGGAGCTTGATGTGAACTTACTCTGTCACTAAATTCAACAACTGCTGTCATTAGGAGAAGGCAGAAGGAGACTTGGTGATAGAGAGATCAGGCCATGTAAAGGCGGAGATGGTGCTGGTGCTGCCTGTACCAGCCCAGAGGCACCTGGACCACCAGAAGAAGAGGAGCAAAGTCTTCCTTGGAGCCTCAGAAAATCCTGATCCTGATTTCAGGCTTCTGGTGCTGACATGAGAGACAATGTATTCCCATAGTTTCAAGCCATATATTTGGGGGTCATCTGTTCTTCCAGCCTGAGGATATGGAGATAAATTCTGGTACAGGGGTATTGAGAGTTCCTACCCATGGTTATACCAGACACCAAGAAGTCCCTATGGCCAGAAGAGGTACAGACAGCAGAGCACACCCCTGGGGCCCAAGGAGGTTCTGGCTTGGCTTCTAGCAGAGCCCAAGTAGAGGTGAATGAGGCTTGGCAGGGGGTGATGCCTATCAGCCAGAGCTGAGTCTGAGGTTGCACCCTGGTGCCACAGCAGGGTCAGAGTGAGGGAAGGTGTTGGTCTCTGGCATTAGAAGCCCTGGCATTACCACTTGGATATTTGATGTCTGGTACATTCTTTGATGGCTCAGGGTCTCAGTTTGCATATCTGTCTAAGACATGCAGCATGTGCACCTGGCAGAGCTAAGGAAGGGTTAATGGTATAGCTGCTGGACACACAGCAGCCACTCCATGGTCGGTTCCAAGCCTGTCCTTCAGGGTCGCCAATGCTGATGCTGACCTATGAACCACTGTCCCAGGGAGTCCTGTTCTCCCTCTTGCAAGGCCATGGCCATGACTGCATCCCTCCCTCCCTTCGCAGTCACTGGTGAGTATCTTCCCTGAGCCCCACACTGTGTCAGGAACTTCTCATCCATTAGCCCACTGAATCTTCCCCAGTGCCCTGGGAGCTATGATCTCATCTTAAAAAGAAGAAAACTGGGGCAAGGAAAATGTAAGTCATTAGGATTCAAAGCCAGTAGGCCAGGGCAATTCTGAGGCCAGGATTGCTCAGCACGATCATCACAGAGGGCTGCCTTCTCCTGGTCACGTGTTTTGTTCTCGTTTTTTGGTGGAAAGCTCTGTTCCTATGCCAGATCCTGCTGCCGCTAGGGCCTTGATATCTCATGTTGGCTGGGGACATAGTGAAGAATCCCACTAAGTGGGAGGTACAGCTGGGGAAAGCCTGCAGCGGCTGCACCCCAGAACTACCAGGTTCCTGGGTTTTGAGGCTGCTCCTTGGAATTGCTCCCCAGAGAGAGGCCAAGGCCCTGGGCCCCCTAGAGAGACCAGCAAGGGGTATAGCCCTGTGCAGTGCCAGGCTGGAGCTGCCTCCCCACTGGCCCCCTTATTTCCTTTGCTGTCTCCTGCAGGTTATTCTTGACATTAAAGTGACCAAATGCTAGCCACTCAAAATGGGCCAGATTTTGCCCACTTCACTCCTCTCCAAGTTGTGTGCTTATGGCAGCCTGCCATCTCCATGAGACCTGATCATGCCTCCTCTTCCATCTCTCCTGGCACCAACCTGCTTGTCATGGCTGAATGCACCAGGACCACACATACCTCAGGCCTTTGCTCCTGCTGTTCCCTCTGCTGGGAACACCCCTGATCACCTCTACTGCCAAGCTCACTGATTCCCTTGATTTATGTTGTTGCTCAAATATGAGGCCTTTTCTGGGTACCTAACTAAAATTGTGACCCTGCCCCAGACACCCTCTCCCCTTTCCTGCTTTTGTTTCCTCCCTGAGTCCCATTTGATAGTCTGTGGTTCATTTGCATATTTGTTTGCCCTTATATCTGCTGGGACTTGAGCATAAGCTCTGAAGAGGGAACTTTTGGTCTGTCTTTACACTGATATAAAATGTAGTTCCTGGAGCACTCTCTAGCCCATGGTAAGCGGTCAGTGAATGTTTCGGAATGAACAAGTGGAGATTCTTAAGATAGCATGCTAGGACTGTGCCTGGCATGGCACAGGGTGGGTGGCCAGTGAATATTCCTATCTTTCTCACTCTCTCATACACACACACAAAAAGTGATTTTAAATTTAAAAGGAAGAGAAACAGAGACAGGGCCATAGTGACCCTTCTAAGCACTCCAAGTCCAAGTACTGAATGGCATTTGGAATTCACTGGCATCCTGCACTGTCCTTATTCCCCCTCTAGCTCTATTCTTTCTAGCTACTAGGCCTTTGCACACGCTGCTCTTGAAATATCTCTTCCTCCAGGAAGCCCACTCCTTGAGATTGAGTCGCAGCTCCCTGATTGGCCCTTCCTGAGCACAGGACAATACAGATTTATTGTTGAATGACTTTATGTTCCAGGAGCCTAAAAGCCCACAGATAGGCACACCTTTAGATGACTGATGTGGGTGGTCTCAGCCTACAAGTTCTGGTCCCATCCCTGCCCTGAGTTAGGCTGTGCAGAATGAGGGCAATTCTTGGTTGTGCTGGAAGAGCACACACAGCAATCATAAAAATCCCAGGTATAAAAACACTACTCTCCTTCCTTGCCGAGTAGAGATCCAGGCTGCAGCAGCTCAGCACATCAGGCTGGGCATTGCAACCCTTTCTTTTGAACTCTAGAGGGGCAGAGGGCACTTCTTTCAGCCCTGCCATTGTGTGGGTGCCTCTCCTTCCAGATCATCCACCCAAGTAGCTGCCCTTTGTTGAGGCTGAATAGCAGGAGCAGACTGCCTGGGAGATGGGAGAGTCTGGGTGCTAGGCAACTGGCCAGGAAGCGAATAGTGAGTGGCTGCATCTCCAGGGGCCCTGCCAGGCTCTGCACAGCTCAGACCTGGAGTTCCAGGACTCAACAAGAGCTTGCCATTTAATTAGCCCCCCACCACTCTGGTGTACCTACAGGTTATGAGAAACCACAAGAGACTGCCAGCTCCCTGTCTCTGTGGAGCCAGGAGCAGAATGGAGCTGCAACACTGGGGGTGGGGCGGGCCTTCCTCTGCACTCCTGTTGTTCCTGTTGGGTCCTCACCTTGCTATCACCCAGGCACCTTCTTCCACCAGCCAGGATTCTCTTAGAGGCATGTGCCCTGCCCTTCTATGGCCAGCCCTCCCAGTGTAAAACATCAAAAACTTGACTTTGGCATACTGAGAGCTGGTGTTTTCAGCTCTTCAGGTGCCTTGTAGAAGGCTTTCCTTGTACTACTAATGAGGCACTGGCACATGCATGCTCTTGTTTATCACCCTGTGCATAGAGTTCGTAGATACCTTTCTGTAGGCCAGGATACAGATGCCAAAGCAGTCTAATGGGTGACTCAAGGTCACAGAGCTTGTCTGTGGCAGGCAGAGCTGTATTTAAGTCCAGATCTCCCTTGTTTGAGCTTATTTACACACTACAATCATGCTACAACTGCTGCCCCTGCTTTACAACTGAGTGCTGGGTGCTCAAGTTTTAAGATTTGCAGAATGTCATTTATTGGAAGGGCTAAATCTAGGAACAGGCTGACAAACATTCCTTAGCTAAGGGGATGCTCCTTTTCCTTTGCTAGTTCCTTCCCATCCTGAGAGTTTCATTCATGCAATATTCAACCTTCCCTCCCTGTTCCCTCTTTTCTTGGGAAGGGCTCAGTTCTGCACGGCCTAAGATTGTGAGGTGAATCGGTACAATTTGAAAGTTGAAAATTAGGGGAGGGAGGTCATTTCCCCACAGATAGAAGCCATCTCTTATGTTGGCCTTTGTGATCCTAAAGATAATGTTTTGGCTTCTCTCTTATTAGCCCTCTTCCTGTTTTTCAAATGGTTCTCAAAACAGGGCATGACAGAAGGCTGTATTTATTGAATATTCTTGAAGACTCTGACAATCCTGTGCTATAATTACACTTGATTTGATGCAGGACGCATGCTCAGTGAACTCACTGTGCCCATGGACTGTGCCTGTTCTGTATGTGTGAAGGCAGGGTCCTGTCCTCCTAGACATCGAGAGTCTTTCAAGCCAGAAGACCCACCCAGGCATACAGGACTGCCCACCCTTTCCCTGAGTTGCATGGGCTATCTTGGGCATGATCTGCTGGAACCAATATTCTTACTGATAGTTGTCATATACAAATGGAAAACCTATGCTTAGAATATTAGAATACATCTCATAAACAGTCTCCATTTTAACTTCGAACCTGTGCACTATAGCAGCGGTATTACTACCCCCATTGCACAATGAAGAAAAGGAGACCCCGAAGATGCAGGTGACTTCTCAAGATAACTTAAATTGGATTTAAACCCAGTCTGTGTGGTTCCAAAGCCACATCCATCCTTGTGCATTTCGCTGGCTCTCGATAAATACGAGAGCATTAAATCCTTGACATTCACGATAGTAATCCTGAGATGTCTGGAAGCTCCCAATTTACAAATTCCACTTTAGCGGATAATCACCTCCATGAAACATCTATTTTCTAGCTGAGACTCATCCCTTCCTGGTCCTCTCTGCATCTGCCCGATTTTCATTACTGACAATGGTGGCTAAGGTTCTTTCCAGGGTAATTTGCTCGTTTTCTGGGGGATTGTGTAGGGAGGGTGGGCAGAGGATGAGAGAGCCCTGCAGAGAGATGAATGCTGGCCTGGCTGCTTAGCTCGCTCTAGCCACATGCTTAAGGCCACACAGCAGCTCAGCTTCCAGGAGCGCTTGGCCAAGGTTGGGACAGGACCTGATAGTTGCAGTGGTCAGATGGACCTGCTCCTCTGCTGAGAACATGTAGATGTACACACACAGATTTCACACAAATACAGCCTTGCATTCTGGGTAGCGATACTATTAGAGCTGCTTCTAGGGGGCCAGTAAACGATAGCCAAGTTTCTGAAAGCCTTGTCCAAAGAAAATTGAAACTTTAAATTATACATGGAGGAACACTTGTGTTTCTTAATGGTCTGTATTTCATAATGACTATTAGGGTAAGTGGGGAGTAGAGCAAACCACGGTTTCACAGAAAATATGCCTGATTTTCCGCCAAGAGCAATGACATGAAAGTTTCCTCTGAAACTATAGTGAAGCCAGAAAAACAAGCTGCTTCAAAGGAAAATATTGGTACTAGAGTGATTGGTGATGGCTAAATTTGGGACACCATGGCCTGGAGGGTAGGAGGTGGACAGAGACGTGGGAATCAAGGACGGAGAAATCTGAGGCCAACTCCCAAGGGGACGTGGAGCTTCAAAGAAATGTCTTGTGTTCTGGCTCATAGACGAAAGGGCAGGGGGAAAACTAACTCTGTGTTACCATTAGTAATTATGCGTAGAGCAGACTGCAGTGTCAAGAGAATTCAGTATACAGGAGGATCCCTCTGGGAAGAATTAAACAAATCTTCTTTGAAGAGGTGCATATAAAAACAGGTTTCACTGGTGCTATAATCAAACACTCTTCTAGGGCCTTTTTAAAACTTGAAAGCCTTTTCTAGTATGGAAAATTTAAAATAAGTTGAAGTAGAGAGAACAGTGTAAAAAATTCTATATACCCATCCCTAGCTTCTCTCGATCATTTTTTAACCCTCTAGATGAATAACCACTCAGTGGGAAGGCAGAAGAACTGGATTCTAGTCATAGCTCTGCCACCAATTGGGTATGTGGCTTTGCTCAGGTCACAGAATCTCTCTGAGCCTCCATGCCCTCTTATATAATATGAAAAGGACAGGCTAGGTGCTGGCCCGGGAAACTCGCCACCTAACCCACACGTGCGTGTGTGTGAGACAACAAGCAGTCCATGGTGCCGTGCAGAGTGTGGTGATGAGAAAATTAAACCGACGAGGTCTTTCTGCCCTTGTGGTTCCGTGCAACCTTTCCAAGCCTAAAGAATTGTGGGATCACACGTGCGATGCCGTTAGAACAGATGTTTGCCTGTAATCAAACACTCTGAGAGAGTCCCCATCTGGAATGGAAAGCTGTGCAGTGATACTGGCTTTGCACTGCGGGTTTGAGACGGCTGGGTACTTGTCTACTATTCACATTAGAAAGGCAGGCAAAGCGACCATATACTGGCTTAAGTCAACTATGTAGACAACCAGGTTGGAAAATGAAGCTTCTGGAAATCTCACAAAGTCTTGACTTATATGATTGGAAGATCTTTTTGGCTGAATTAATCTCATTATTGTTTACATGAGGGGAACATATAAAATGCTCAGCATAGTTCCTGGCATAATAGGTATTAGATATAATTTTTATCTTGATTTGCCATGCAGATGTTTAACTAAAAGGGCTTAAGCATATGCACATAAAGCTCACACACAATCAACCTTGGTAACAAAAGAGCAATCAAAGGCAGACTAATCTAGTTTGGTAGGACAATCTGCACTCCTGAACAACACACAGGGAGGAGTCTGCAATTCTTATTAACAGAAGTGGCATGTGGTGGCCACACCTTGCCACCCTGTGAAACCCTCAGCCTTCACATGGGCATTGGATGTGGGTCCCATGTTTCCAACATGTGGCCTTGGACACAGATGGAGATGGCAGTCCTGCTACTTTTCCCTCTTTCTTTCTCTCTCTTCTTTCTTTCTTTCTTTCTTTCTTTCTTTCTTTCTTTCTTTCTTTCTTTCTTTCTTTCTTTCTTCCTCCCTCCCTTCCTTCCTTCCTCTCTCTCTCTCTCTCTCTCCCCCTTTCATATTTGGTACAGAGTCTCACTATGCCGCTCAGACTGGTAGTGATCCTCTTATTTTCAGCTTCCCCAGTGCTAGGGTTACAGGTGTGCGCCACCATGCCCAGACTCAGTAATTGTCTCAGTGCACCCAGTGTGGGGGGTTGCTGGCTGGGCATGTGGTGCCAGGCATTGAACCCAGGTCACTGCTCCCTATCTATCTTAATGGGTCAGCATCCCCACTGGTGTGAGGGAGCAGTGGAGAGGAGCCAGGCAGTACCTGATGGTGGTGGCAAGGGGGAGAAAGAGGGCAGAATTGTGAGTAGGTGGCTGAGTTCTAGTCCTCAGCCTGTAATCATGTGACCTTGGGTTAGAATCTCCTCTCAGCCCTCTTGGTCTTATCCATGACAAAAGGGCAGTATGAGGGTTGGCCAAACAGCTCAGTGGATAAAAGTGCCTGTAAGCAGGTGCAGGGGCCGAGAGTTTGATCCCCAGGCCTACTGTGCTGGCCCTGCCCACAGCGTGCGCTGAGATGGCAACTAAGACAGGGCATGGTGGCATGCACTTGTAATCCCAGCTCCTTTCTTCATTTAAAAACTAATGTATTTAAAATAAGGTACAGAAAAGGCATGTATATAATATATCCGGCTTTGTTTTGAGTCCTTTCCCCCAACCCTATTTATTTATTTATTTATTTATTTATTTATTAATGCTATGCACATTGTTGTCTGCATGTCTGCAATCCCGGCTTTTGGGAAGCTGTAAACAGGTGGATCACTATGAATCTGATCTGGTAGTGAGACCCTGCACACCCTGTAAATCCTTCCCTAAAATCCAAAAAAGCCAAACCAAGCCAAACCAAACCAAACCAAACCAAAACAACAAAAATCCAAAAGGGCAGCACAGAGGCATGGCAGTGGCTGTCTGTAGCACTGCTGTATCTTTTCTGTGTTAATGATTACATAATACTGTACTTAGTGTGCATATTTACAAGGACTCCTAATCAGATCTGATTGCTGGTCTGTCCACCAGAGTTCCACTGATGGACAGCAGAACTTTCGCCCAGTAGAACCTCATGTCTTTCCCTCAATATGTTTAAAGGCTGGATGCTGGCACACACGGTTCTCATATTTGAGAAGCTCGCAATCTAATGGAAGAGGCAAGGAAAAGATGAGTTAATGTGTGATGAGAACCATTACAGAAATAGGGACAGTGGTTAGGACATCCAGAAGGATGGATCCCAAAGGGACTGGAATTTCAGTTCATCTCTGGGTTCAACATCTGCTTTTCCACATTGAGACAATATGGAAATCTTCATTCACTCAACAACTATCACTGAATTTGTACTGTGTCCCGGATGTTGTGTTGCATGTCAGGGTGAACATGTAGTCCATCCCCTTTGACTTTGGAAACACACAACTATGGAAACAAAAATGCAAGTTACAATGTACTTTTAGAGCTATATGAAAAACTTGGAAACAATGTTAGGGAAAGGGAGGGCCAGATATCTAGATATCCAGGCAGGCTTCCCAGAGGAGGTAGCTGCTGAGCCAAGAGCCAAGGATGAGACAGAAGCCCCTGCATGGGCACTGGATTGCCGTGGAAGGCAGTTTGGACAACACAGACAAAGGCACCAGGAGCCTGGTGGGTTCCTTATGAAACTGAGAAGAGGTGAGTGTCAGACACAGTGAGAAGGAGGGTGGTGACCAGAGTCAAGATAGGTACTAAGGTATGTAGAGACCATGAGAGGTCACAAAGACAGACTGCAGGGGGAAAGCAGGGACCAAACTGACCTTATTTTACTGTTCTGAAGACACTATAGCTATCTGGTAGAGGATGGACAGAGGAAGATATTGTGGGAAGGCCAGTATCCTCCAAGCCAAAGGTCACCGTAGGGGCCAGTGAAATGGCTCAGCAGTCCAAAGTGCCTGCTTAGGCAAGCTTAGGCAGCCATAGGGACCACGGTTTGATTTCAGGCACCACATACTGTGCCAGCCCCACCCCCAGGGCAAGCTGAGCCGACCATAATAAAAAACAACAATAACAACAACAGATAAACAAAGGTCATGGTAGCAAAAAAGTGGAGAGGTGACAGGACTCAGGATCCATATGGAAGGTGAATTTGATAACTGGCTGACAGATGAGAGTGAGGGTGACAGTAGGGAGGGGAGCCACTGTGACTCCCAGCTATCCAGGCTGAAGGTACAGGCAGGTGTAGATGTTTTATCCAGGGAGGGTGAAGGCAGACATAGAAGCATAACCCTTTTGGGCACACGCACTTCCAGGAGGATAGAGTTACAGGGTGTGCAAACACCCAGCACCCTGAAGTTGGTATTTAGTCAATGCTGTACCCCTTTCCTGTGTTAAAACAAGCTTCAGTGCAGTGGTACAACTTACTAACACCCAGGCCAACCCAATGGCCAAGCCAGTGAGCAGTGAGGGGTCAGGGAGCAGCTGGGTGAACAGTAGAAAGCTGTACAAGGCTGTGTGACGCTTCTGTATGCCCAGGAGGAGATGAGCAATTGCCTCTGCCAAGTCCAGGCGAAGGCACGTGGCAAGGCTGGTATAAACGGGTGCCAGAAAGAGTGTGGGAATAGCGCCTGCTGTTTGCAAAGCACTCCTGACATGCATGACTTTTGATTCCTATATGGGGAGCCATCCCACCTACAGGCAGAGCCGTAATCCTATTTTAGGGGCAGGAAGTTAGGGACCTGTTCAAGGTTGCACAGTATGATTCAGGCAGCACCCCATCTCTCTGATTCCCATCGAGGCTTCCTGAGCACAGCCAGTTTATCCACCAGTGCAGCTGAGACCTAGAAGGTTTTCAAGAGCCCATCCTGAAAAAGTCTGTTGGTTCCAAAATACAAAAAGAAAATGTTAGAAATGGAATGAATAAATGTTTATTTACATGTCTATAAAAATGTCAACCTCATGTAATGTCAACTTCATTAATTGTTCCACTAGAGCCTCTATTAAAATTGCATTACTTTTAAAAATAATGTGCTTTTCTTCTCTCTGAAAGAATTTCAGATTATATAGGATGGTTTTGAGGAAATCATAGCTGGTGGGAGTTGTACGAACAAAGTATAGTCAAATAACTGCAAACATAGTTCCTAAAATTGTTCAAAGCATTTTACAGCACAGTGTTGAATGTTGCATGGGATAAGTTATATTGCATGTGGGAAAAGCTTTCTTCCATGTGTATTTCCTTTTTTATTTTATTTTATTTTTCTATTGTGAGGGTTCAGCCTGCCCTAGGAGTGGGACTGGAGCAGCATGTGGTGTCAGGCATGGAACTGCGGTCCCTAGGGTTGCCTAAGCTTTCCTAAGCAGGCACTTTAGACCACTGAACCATCTTGCCAGCCTCTGTTCCACGTGTATTTCAATGTGTGTGGCACAGAGCAGGGTGTGATGCCAACTACAAATAACTAGGGCCTAAGAGATCTTAGGTGTCTGGCTCTACTTTCCCCTTGGATCGCTTTCTTTTCAGTTTGTTTTTGTGAAACTCTGTGGATCCAGAAGAACATCTAACATTGCCTCGTAGGCTTTGAACTCTACAGCATCTTTGCAAGCAACACTTCCAGGAGAAAGAGACAAGAGACAAGGAGAACGTGGTGGTTTCCAGAAAACCAGGAGTTACAGGGAGAGGCCACTTGCATCTACCGGTCACCTGAAGTACTTCAGGAAGTAAGTGACCTACAAAAGGAGCATCCCTGTCAGCTCCTTGGGGCAAAAGGAGTGAGTCTAAGCCAAAAGCAGGTGCCCCTCTGGGCATCTAGGGAGAGGGAAGTTGTCCCCCACTAAGAGCAGTTTTGGCTTTGCAGGTCACGTGTGTGCTCACTCACTCTACGTGTATGCCCTCAACATCTCTTCGGCGCCATTGGCACTGTTTTAGGCATCTGGATCATATCAGCAGACACAAGAGACAGATTCCTGTGCCCCAGGGAGCTTGTATCCTGGAATACATGTACATGGATCTGCAGAGACAGCAGAAAACAATAACCTAACAAGCAAGGAAAGGGTAGAGTATGTGAGGGGGTGAAAGAAAACTATGACATCAACAGTGGAGATGGGTGACAGAATTGAGATGCCAGGGGAAAAGGTGGTGTAGTTTCCTACCAGAACAGGGTGGTGACAGTCGGTCTGCCTGAAGAGGTGAGGCCCGACATGCAGCTTGGCAGTCAAGATTGCAGAGCGGTGTGAGAATGAGCTATGTGCGGGTCTTGGGCAGGAGCGTTCTAAGCAGAGGAAACAGCATGTGTGAAGGACCTGCAGCAGTGTGTGGCTGGCCCACTCATGGAAATCAGTGGCAGGTCCGTGTGGCCGGAGTGGCCAGGTACATGGCGGTGAAAGTGGTCAGAATGGCACTGTGGACTAGAGCTTCAGCTGCTGTAATGACCGTGGCTTTTCTTTGAACGAGAGAAGTGCCCCTGAAGTTCCGTCACTGGTAGGTTGGATAGCGAGACTGCTTGCTGTGCATCCGGCAGCACACGGGAGCCGCTGAACATCCCCCGTCTCTGAGGCTATGATTGAGGAGCCAGGGGCTGCAGATCCACTGGCCTGCTGGTGTGCAGGTGAGATTACTAGAAAGCAGCAGGTGGTCCTGGGAAATGGAGTGGGCCCAATCCAGAAATGATGAGGATCAGTGTACAGGGAGGAGGGCAGGAAACAGAAAGGTCCGGGGACTCTTAAGGCCTGGGAAGTAATCTTGCTCCTAATGCTTGCTAGTTGTGTCCATCTTAGGCAATTTGCCTATCTTGGGTCTCTAAGTTTGAGTTTCCTTATTTGTCAACTAGTTTTCCAAATATGAACTTCCCAGGAGAGTCAGACCATGCTATGTATAAGCTACCGGGGCCATTAGAGGAACACCAAGAATTTAGTTTAATTGCTCTTCGGTTAGTCTGAAATGATCTGACTCTGTTCTGACCTAACATCCACCCAAAGGGAGATGTTGCAGTTTGGAGGAGTCAGGGGGCACAGGTGGCCAGCCTGGGGGCTTGGAGGTGCACATAGGAGTTTGTTCCTTGAGTAGGGCCACCAGCCTCCTTTGTTGAACTGTGAAACCAAGCCCAGGGCTCTCCAGCTGCCTGGGGGTGGGGTGGGATCATCATACCTACATGAGAGGGAAGACATTGCCTCTAAATTCAGAGAGCAATCCTGGGTAGGACAGGAAGAGGCCCGTGTAACCCATTCTACCAGCCAGTGCCACTGTACCTTGCCTGATCAATGTCTCTATTTTATTTATTTATTTATTTATTTATTTATTTATTTATTTATTTATTTATTTATTGTCTTTTTGAGACAGGATCTTGCTATGCAGTTGAGGCTGGTCCTGAGCTCACTTTTGTAGCCCAGGCTGGTCTCAAACTCACACCAATCCTCCTGCCTCAGCCTCCCGAGTGCTGGGATTACAGAATGTCTCTATTTTACATCAAGAGAAAATATGTATGTGCATTTTAACCTATAATGCACATAATATATACCCCTTCTCAGGAGATCTCAATGTTTATAACAATCTTAGGATGTTTTAAGTGAAGGGGAGCCGTGATTTGGCTGGCTCAGGACCCTCCTTGTACTTTATAAGGTGGTCTAAGCCTCCTCCATGAAGCCTTGTGTCCCTATGTGTTCCAAGAGGCAGAGTGAAAAATCTCAGCTAGAGACAAAACTGCTATTGCCTGGGTTTAAAGGTATACATGATTACACGGGTTGAAGTTGATGAATATGTATTTCAAGTGGCTATATGTAAAAATGCATTTATTTCCACTCTTACCTGCAGATAGCAGGCCACATTTTTAATGATTTCTGTCTGCTCATTACTTTCCTGAGGTCAAATTTGCCGCACAGTTGTATTCGGAAGCAGGGGCTGGCTTGGCATTACATTCACAGTAAATTAAAAATGCTTTGACTATGAGAAAAGACAGGCTGCTCCTGAGCTAAATACTTTTAACTTATCTGGCAGCTCAAAAAACATCCTGCAATGATAATGCGTTCTTGCAGTCCGTCTGTACAGTTTCATGAGGTGGGTTCTGGTTTATCAAGAAATTAGGGCAAACAGGGCAAGAATGACGGTAAGATCTGCCTCAACTGCGCATCTACTAAGTGACAGGCACTGTCTCGCATCCTTCCTTGATCAGTATGAGGAGGGTGCAAATATAATTCTTTTCCCGTTTGATCTACAGGAAACTGAGGCTCAAGAAGTGAGGGAGCGTAGCCAAGGCCACATAGTTAATAGATGATATATTTAGGAATAAAACTCAGATGTGTATGTGTAGACTGTGCCCGGGGGACAGTCACTCTGTTGTACTAAAAACAATCTTGCCTATGGATCTGCAAGTGCTCTGCTGGTCCTCAGCTTTTCCATCTACATCACGAATGTGGATTGCCCAGAAATCCAGTGGGATAAACAAGCCAGATAGAGAAACTGAGGCTCAGAGAGGTGGAGTAACCTGCCTCTGGTCACACAGCAGGTGGGAAGAACCAGGGCCCTGCTATTCTCTTTGCAGCTTTGTTCCTGTCAAGGGTAGGCGTGGTAAACCACGGGGCTATCTCTCTAAGGCAGTTCATGTCTCCCTCTTTAGCAGAACTCATTTAGTTTCCAAACTACCCTTTCTTTCATCACAGCAGCCTTTTCATTTATTAGGTGTTCAATTTCCCTCCTGTTCATCATTTATTTGCTTCTGCTTTTCATTTTTTAAGAGATGAAGGAGATGCAAATTAGCAAATGAATGTCGTGTATAATACAGCCGACCCTGCTGCCAACAGCTTTCGTTAGAGTCTGCTCTGTTCTAGGACAAATGGGCAGGTATGGGCAGGATCTACCTCTCTGAGTGAGTGGACACAGGCCCACTGTGGACACCAGAGTTTCTGTTACTGGCCTGCCAGGAAGCGACAATGGTAGAGCATGCTTTTGTGTGGTTTGCCGTTGCCAATATTACTATGCTGGTGAAGGTCTCCAGCGCTGTTTCCCTGAGCCGTGAGGAGGGGTTTGTGAGAGCTGTGAGGATGGCACAGATGTTCCAGCTGTGCCTATCCATGGCTTAGTGCAGCTCCCTCACTCATTCTTGACCCAGAGCCTGGAGCTTCCTGACCTGGCATGTCCCTTAAACTTGACTCTTTCCTGTCTCTTCAGCTGGGACATTGACAGCCACCCCTCTCAGGCATCGTTGGTGCAATCAGTGTGGTCTTGCCTTCTTCTAAGAGCCTTGCCTCCGTCTGCATTGTCACAGCCCACTGACATTGCCCTGGTTCTTAGGTTACAGAAGACTCTGGCCCCTGCTTGTGCAGGCCTGGTTTGTTCTTGTAAGTGAAATGGTCTAGGGTGAAATGTCAGCATGCATTCATATGCCACATTCCAACAAGTGACAGTCACTTCTGTGGTATGCTGGCTCCGTCTCAGTGAGCGCTCACATCCCATGAGATGCTTACGACAGTGCTCCATTTTGCAGGTGAAGGAAACTGAGCTCAGGAGCAGGTGTACGATTTTGTCAGATGGTGCAGGTCACAGGAGCCAGGGCCAGGGCTCAAATGCAGATCCATGTGCTCTTGTCTACCTACAACTCTGTCTCCCAACTGCTATCATTGGCTGTTGGGATTTAAGGTCAAACAGATAGATTGTTGACTTGGCTTCTAGCTGGATCTAAGGTGTGTGTGCACATGAGTGTGAATGTGTGTGGGATATGTGTTACACACACACACACATACACAATAACCCCTCATTTGTATCAGTGGGAGTTAGCTGAAGTAGACCATAGTTGCAAATGCAAAGTCATGACTAGGGCAGCATTATTAATGCCTCATGTAAAACATTTCACTTTCAAATAATGAGGCTGCCGGATTTGCTTACATTTCTTTTCTTTTTATCACTCATGACTGCAAATACCTATAAGAAAAACCTCCACAGGTTTCTGTCTCTGCAACACTGACTGACATTTACTGGCAGACATGATGCTCTTTGGATAGCTCAGGTAGACAGCAGCCCTCAGGGAGGAAGTGGAGTTTAGGTGGGGGCAGCACCTGTGCAAAGCAGATGACCATGTGACACCTGGTATTGTAGTTTTCATAAGGGAAGTCAAAGCAAAAGTCTGACATACAAAGAGGATTATTATTAAAATAAATAATCTGTGTAGTCTCGTCTTCCAAGGGCCTTGGATTCCCTCACCGTACCATGTGGAAGGTGGCCTTGTCTCTGAGGAAGCCCCAGCTCCAAGATGCTGAGACCATCAGGCCAAGGATAATTAAGTGAGGAAGCACCCACCAACTCACCCATGGCTGTACAACTCCACCATCTGCTGAGTTCTATTATTAGGTGGGTTTCTAGGATCTAATTTCCCTTGATTTGTGTGTGTGTGTGTGTGTGTGTGTGTGTGTGTGTGTGTGTGTAGTATAGGTCAGAGAAGGAAGTTGTAGAAAGCAGGAGCAGCTTTCTTAGTGTATGTTTTCTTTTTTCTTTTTTTTTTTAATATGGCCGGCTCAGCCTGCCCTGGGGATGAGGCTGGCACAGCATGTGGTGCTGGGGATTGAACTGCAGTCCCTGTTGCTGCCTAAGTGTTCCTAAGCAGGTACTTTAGACCACTGAGCCATCCCATCACCCCCTTAGTGTATGTCTTCCAGAACTGCTTCCAGCAAATTCTTAATGGTTCTGGTAACAGGAGCTCTAGGGCTGGAAGGCACCATCTACCAGCTGAGAACATCACAACTGTCAAAAAGACTCAGGCAGCTCTTCTAGAAGCAGCTTTGCAAAGCTAGAGAGACCAGGTAGGTGCCTGCCTGGAAAGTCAGGAATTGATCTACCAATTTTTGCAAACCTCAAATCCTTTCTCTGCCTCTGCATTCCTTCCTCTACACTGCCACTAGGGTGTTCATCCTAAGGTGCAAATCTCAAGCAGGGTCATAGCATCTCCCCTTTCCTTCCTGGATGAAGGTTTTCAATAATCTTGGTTTTTTTTTTTTTTTTTTTTTTTTTTGCCTTCAGGACCAACCCCCAGTCTTCCAACATAGCAGGAACCATTTTAAGACCCCAAACCTATGTCCTAGAATCATGAAACCTCAGGTAGACTTTGTTTTCCAGGCTTCTCCTTAGCTCCACGTCTTTGTGCTGTACCCTCTTCCTGTGTCTGTTTGTCCTTTTATTTGGTTGATTTCTGATCATCCTGCAGGGTTTTGCTCAGATGCCACATCCTTCAGGAAGCCTTCCATGATTGTCTCTCCAATTTCACAGCCATGACAAAACCTGCCTAACTTAAAATTTGTTTTAATTACTTTCAAGTCCTATGATTTACAAGATTATTTAATACACAGGGATAAAGTGTACCTTATGCGTAACAATAACCCAAAAGATTAGGGCTCAATAAAGCACATGAAAATGGCATCATTTTTGTTAGGCAACTCTCACACAAGCAGATACCTGGGTGTCCTTGGGTGCATAGCAAATAATCTCAAAAGAAATGGGTCAGATAGTTAGAAATGGATATCATTGTAATTTTTATTTCCTTCTCTTATATTTGCAAATTAGCAACATTTTTAGCATGGACTGGGTTATTCTAATGAACCAGACAGAATTTTATTCAAGAAAGACATAATTTTAGGGCTGGCCAGATGCTCAGCAGACCAGGGTTAGATTCCTGGTGTGCAGTGCAGGCCCTGCCCCCAGGGCATACTGAGATGATTGAGATGAGGAGGTGCAATGTTGTGAGCATGTAACTCCAGCACTTGGGAGGTGAAAAACAGGAGGATCACTATGGTTCTGATATGTGTAGTGAGACCCTGTAGACCCTGTACTAAACACATTTTTTTTTTTTTTATAAAAAGACATAGTTTTGCTGGAACTGGCATGAACATTAAAAAAAAAAATCACAAAACCCACAGTGATAGATCTAAAGTTGTTTATGGAGAGATATCTGTGACACATGTCAAGGTAAAAAGAGTAAACTTTAGATTGACACATATAGGACCTAGTTCAACACACATACATATGTGGCCATACATGCTTATATATGTCTGGGTCAAGAGGAATGAGTTATAGAAGTCTTCATAATGGGCTGGTAACACTAGTTATCTCCACAGGGGCTGAGGTTTAGGATAAGAGAGGCAGGTGGGTGAGGGAGGCAGATTCATTTTCCTTGCCTAGAAGGTCTTTGTATTGTTTTATTTCCCTTGCCACTATAGCATGTGTTAGCACTGTAAAACCTTTATTTAAAAAATCAAACAGACTAAACTGCATATAATCAATAATATAACATTTTAGGTGAGTCACAGTGTCATACCCAAACTTAATTGCCTAGATGCTTCATTAATTTGTTAACACTTTTAATTTGGAAGCTATTTTAAATTTCGAGAAAAGCCACATGAGTACTACATAGAGTAACACACAAAACACTCATCAGCCTTCTCCCCTGCCTGTGTCTTGCTGATATTTGGCTCTGTTTATCTTGCTTGCATTCCTGAGCACTAGTATTTAATTCACAATAGAAAAAAGCATGACAGGCTGAAACATGACTATATACATTAGAATGATTGCCAAGGATTTGAATATTCAGTTTAAACACATACACACACACACACACACACACACACACACACACACACACATCCTCTGTCTAGTTAGGCACGGTGACACACACCTGTAATCCTCGCATTCTAGGCTAGAATAAGAGGATTGCAAGTTTGAGCCCAATGTGGGTAACTTAGCAAAACACTGTCTCAAATAGAAGATGGGTTAGGATGTAGTTGAGTGTGAAAGGCCTGGGTTCAATCTCCAGTACCAAAAATGAAAAAAAAAAAAAAAAAAGGCTATATTTTAAGCTACAGATATGCTTTATGTATATGAAAAACCATGCAGTCAGGGATGTTCTTTGCAGTGCTGGGAGTATTTAAAAAAAAAACCAAAACCTGAATTCCCCCTAAAAGTCTGATCACAGAGATCGGTAAAATAAATTCCAGTAAATTCATACAATGGCTTCTTACGGAGCAATAAAAAGAGATGGATTTGTGCAAGATGACCTGGAAATGTGTCTGAAATGTAGCAAGTGAAAAATAGAGAACTAAATGTGTACTGTGATCCCAGTGTGTGTGTGTGAGAGAGGGGAAGACGTTTGCTCGATAGAGATACAAGAAACTCCAGATGTACTTCAAGAGAGAAGATTAGGGTCTCTTTACTCTGCTTCTATTATATAATCTTTTTCAATGTTGCATTTAGAAAAAAATCCCGCACACATATACTATTTTCATAATATGAAAATAAATAAACCGACATGGAAAACATTTTACTGGATAAGAACACCTGTCCAGCAGCCCCACTCGGCACAGCCTGTGCTTTTGAAACCAGGAGAACGGTGTTGATGAGCAAATGAGGACCCTGGGAAATCTCTTTAGAGACTGTGGACTGTCAGAACCCTAGGCTTGATCTACCCTGGCTTGATCTAGTCCACAGATGCACTTTCTTTCTTTTTCTCTTTCTTTCTTTCTTTCTTTCTTTCTTTCTTTCTTTCTTTCTTTCTTTCTTTCTTTCTTTCTTTCTTTCTTTCTTTCTCTCTCTCTTTCCCTTTTTGTCTTTTTGAGACAGGGTCTCACTATGCAGTTCAGGCTGGTCTTGAGCTCCCTTTTGTAGCCTAGGCTCGTCTTGAACTCACACTGATCCTCCTGCGTCAGCCTCCCAAGTGCTGGGATTACAGGCATGCATCACCACAGGCAAGCTACAGATGTACTTTCTATCACTGCATTGCAAAGGATGGAGCAACTTCACATTAAAAAAAAAAAAATTCAGATCCCTAAGGATGAGGCACAGCACAGTGGTAGAGTGCTTGTCTAGCAACCCTGGGTTGAATCCTCAGGTCTTCAAAAGAAAAAAGGAAACTGTGGACTTGCTTGTGGGCCATCTGGAGGTAGTTGGCATTGCAGTGGTTAACAGCTGGGTACTGTGCTAGCTTCCATAGGTGAGCATACCCCCTAGTTTTGGTCCTCTCCTGTCCAATCCTTTCTGACCACTAGAGCGTGTGCCTGCATATGAGGAGAGAGGGAGGGAGAGATGGAGAGAGAGAGAAAGAGAGAGAGAGAGAGAGAGAGAGAGAGAGAGAGAGAGAGAGAGAGAGAGAGAGAGAGAAAGAAAGAGGGAGAGAGAGAGAGGAGAGACAGAGACAGAGACAGAGCCAGACAGAGATTGATTTGCAGCCCCTGGCTTGATGTGTCCCATGTGTGACAGCCAGGGCCCACAGGAAATGAACATCACTCCACTTCAGCCTCTTGGTTCCATAATAACTTTCTACTGGAGCTCATTTAATCACATACTAAGAAGCTGCAAAGTGGAAGGAGGCTGCTGTCTGGTGTTTTTATTCCACAGGTGAGTGGCTATGGCCAGAGAGGTGAGGTGACACAGTCACATGGCAAGTTTTAAGAACCTAGAGTCCCATAATATGTCTTTAACTTTTGGAAAGATATCTAAAAGGGAAATACCCAGATTGAGTGGAATTTCTACTTTTAGATTTTTGAGAATTCCCCATACTGATTTCCACAATGATTGCACTGGTTTACACTTCTGCCATCCATGTACAAGTGTTCCTTTCTCACCACAGCCTCACGGGTATGTGTTATTATGCGCCTTCTTGCTGAACGATGCCTCCACAGCAGCATTCATACAGTACAATTCATAATAGCTAAAACTTGGAAGCAGCATGGATGTCCACCAACAGAAGAACGGATAAAGAAAACAAGGTGTGTGTCCATAATGGGACACCACTTGGCTATAAAGAAGGATACACTTGAGATATTTATAGGAAAGATGGATGAATCTTTAAAACATGTTAAGTGCCGGGCGTGGTGGCGCACGCCTGCAATCCCAGCATTTGGGAGGCTGAGGCAGGAGGATTGGTGCGAGTTCGAGACCAGCCTGGGCTACAAAAGTGAGCTCAAGGCCAGCCTGAACTGCATAGTGAGACCTTGTCTCAAAAAGACAAAAAAAAAAAAAATGTTAAGTGAAATAATTCAGACACATGAACATTATGGTTTCTTTCATATGAGAAACCCAAAAGACAAGGTAAAAAGCAAAGAAAGGACTGATTTTTGTTGTTTAAAAAGCAATGGCCCTTTTACAAATACAAAGGGGACTAGAAATCTGAGGGATGGATGGGGAAGGGAAAGGGAGGACATGAAAGGATTTGGGTTGTGTCATGTGTGTGTACCAATCATCTGCATGTAATTGATGCACATGAAAAACAGGAACTCTCAGCCATCATCCAGGCTGGGAGCCAGTCTATGCAGTCTAGGGGAGGTGGCACAGGCCAGCATAATTTTTTTGTACATGTTCGTAGTATGTAATATTCGCATTCATCTGAGGGATGTGGGTACATGTACTTGACATATCTTGATTCTTTTTATTCCTCTTTCCCTAAGGGGCTGGGCTCTCTATGGGTCCCACCCAGCCATTCCTCCTCATGTGTCACCTCCTGGTGAGGCAGGTCAAGTGGTTCTGGGACCTTATGACTTAGAAGAAATAGATATAAATATAATGACAACAACAACCACAACTCCTTTCATAGCTCACACACACAGCAAGAGGGAATACAAGGGAAGGCCAGGCACACGCTTTGAACTAGCTGTGGACCAGCTGCGTGACCTTGGGACAGTTTTTTTTTTTCCCCTGTCTCTGTTTCCTCACATGTTAAGTGGGTTTTAAAATTATAATGCCTACTTCATAGGTTTGGTTACAAAATCAGTGAATTAAATACAGACAGGACATTTAAGCCTTGTCTTTCCGTGTCTGTGTCTGTTTTTCTGTCTGCCTCTGTCTGTTTGTCTGTCTCTTCTTGTGGTTTTGGGGATGAAACTTGGGATCTCTGAATGCTTGACAAGTGCTCTACCACTGAGCTGTGTCTTCAGCCCTTTTTAAAATTTTCTTTTTAAATTGATAATTCTATTTTTTGTTTATTAACTCAACAATCAAAATTTTACCAAAAGTTATATCAGACACAGGCTATATAATTTTTGTGGCACAGCTCAGAAATAGGGTTAATGATCTATAGCTCAAAATTCATCAAGTGTACAAAAATTTTAGGTGAATTCTGAATACACTTTTATATAACATTTTCTTTTTTATCCCAATGTCTTTCGTATTTTGTTAGTCCTCAGATGAAAGGAGGTAAGTGGCACTCATCCATGCGTCCATCCGTGCATCCATCCGTGCATCCATCCATGCATCCATCCATCCATCCTGTAGCATTCTTTCATTCAGCAGTTCTTTATACAGGGCCTAGGAATGCTGGGTGCTATCCTTGGTGCTGAGGACATAATATTAAACAGGATGCAAAGATTTCCACCATCATGAACACTAGATTCCAGTGGGGATGAGAAACACGATAATCAATCTAAGCAAAAGCCAGGAGTGGCGCATGTTATGGAGGACACTGCCAGAGAGTGAGTAGTGAGTTGAGTGAGCAACCTTGTGCAGGGTGGTGAGGAAGTCTGCTCCTGTGAAATGCCTTTGTGTGATTGAGGGCAGGGAAGGAGGGAGACAAGAGATGAACACAGGAAGCAGGGTCTTAGCAAGAGGAAGGGCAAGTGAGGTCATCTTGGAGTACAAGTGAAAGACCAATTGGCTGACCGATAGAGGAGCCCAGTAGAGTTCTGAGTGGCTGAAGCCATTAACAAACAGGAGATAGCTAAAGAGCAGGGAGAGGGCCAAAGATGAAGTCATACTATGTTCTCTGCTGTGCAGAAGGGACTAAAGCTCAGAGAAGCTAAACAATATGCCTGAGGGGACCCAGCTGCTAAGTGGTAGAACTAGAGATTTGAACCCAGGATCACATGGCTTCAAGACACATTCTCTTAACTGCTAGGTTTCATTGTCATAGTGATGAGTAATAGCATTTACAGAGAAGGTGGACACAGGCTCACATCTGTCCCTGATGCCTGCTCAAACTCTGCTTGGAACACTGGCAGAAGAAGGGGTGATATGAGAGAGAGAGAGAGAGAGAGAGAGAGAGAGAGAGAGAGAGAGAGGACAGAGATGGACAGAGAGAAACAGGGAGACAGAGAGAGAGACAGAGAAAGGAGAAAGAGACAGAGGGACAGAGAGAGAGACAGACAGACAGGCAGAGACAGAGAAGGGGGAGGGAGGGAGGGAGGAAGGAAAAGGAGGAGGAGGAGGACAGGAAGTACAGCAGAAAGGAAGAGGCTGCCTTTATCCCCAGAACACCCACATTCACCTTGGCAGTTTTGGTCGGCCACTTGGGCTTTGTGTGAAAAGTGATATTTGATCCCCAAACCTGATAATTCTTGGGGCATCTTAGAACTGACAGTTTTAAAACACCAAAAGCACTTAAAAAATAAAAATAGAACATTCCTAAATGCATTGTCCTCTTTGGTGATGATATATTAGCCCTCCATTGCTGGTGGCATTATCTTGTACAGCGATATATTGCACTGTTACAATTCATGCCATCAGTCTGCAAAACCAGGGTCATAAAATCCTATAATTTATAACAGAGTTTTGCAAACCTATGTATTATACATGTGTAGACACCACTGCCTGGCATTTCACAGGCAGTAACCACCTGAGTCAGAAGTCACAAGCCCAGCAAGCTCCCTCCTTTCATTCCCCAAATGCAGGCTGCGCCAGACAAGAAGAGGTACTGCTAGACACCACCTTTTTTGAGGATTAGATTAAGCAGCAGACTACATCTTGGGGTTAAAGAAAACAAAGAGACCATAACTTGGTAGAAGAGTGGGAGGGAGCCTGAAGACTTGACTGTTTTATGATCCTTTCTGACCGAATCACCCCACCTAGGTGTCACGCCCTGAGCAGCGGCACCACCTATGATGCTTGCATCTTAATGTGCATATGAATCACCTGTGGGTCCCTCTGCATGGTGAATAATGGGTTCCACCCCCAGGGTTTCTGATTCATAGGTCTGAGACCTAACAAGTTCTCAGACTTTGATGTCATTGCTGGCCCTGGGAACTCACTTTGGGTCATTCTGGGCCAGGAGACTGTGAGAATCTCTATATAAAAATACAGAAGGAGAAGCCATCTGCCCAAGTTGCCATGGCAAGATGGTAAAGAAAGCCTGCTGTCCCAGACCCCAGGTCAATGCTCCTCTGCCAACTGCACTGCCTGTCCCCAGGTTTTTTCACCCAGAGTGATGAGGACAGCCCCCAAGGCTGACAAGCAGCCCGCTGGCAAGCTCACTCCACGGGGGCTGGTGGGAGCACTTGGCGGAGGCCATTGTGAGCCTCCCAGGGCTCCTCTGAAGGTCAGGCAGAATCGTCTAATGGCTCCTTGAAGAGAAAATGATGGTCTGATGTTTTTTCCTGCTGAACTCTATCAGCGTCAACATCCTCACAATAGATCGCTACCACCAGGGGGCCCAGGAATGCAGAAGTCAGTGCTGCTTTTCAAAGCTTTCTGGGAGCAGTCTTAAATGATTTATAAGATCAAATGTGGCAGGCAGGGACTCCATGCCTTGGAGCCTACAGGCCCAAGACTGGCATATGCCTCTCTCCATCTCAGTGGCACATGGCTTCCTAAGGGGCAGGTCCCTATACCTCCCAGGGGTGACCTTGTCAGCGCCCTACTCCCCATGCCTCTGTGTGTCAATGAGCTGAGGCTTAAACAAGGCTAGTCTCCTGCCCCACTAACATGATTGCAGAGATGTTTTATTGCCACTAGATTGCTCTTCGATGAGAACCACCTCTTCAGAACCCTCTATGCCTCTCTGTCAAACATTTTGATTTCACTTCTTACTGTCCTGCTCTGACTGCAGACCCTCAAGCCCTTGATTTGACTTCAGCTTGAGAAATAATTATCACAGTGTGCCTGCCCTAATCAAAGGGCCCTTTATACCAAGTTAAAAAATCTATTTGTGACCCAAATAAAGTCCTAGTCTTCTCTTGCTAGTTTCAGAAATGTGGTGTCTGACATTACCACCCCCACTCCCCATGCTGACGCTCTGCCCAGTCTTGCCCTATTTGGTGATGGGGATTGCCACCTACCCTCTTGAGCACAACGGGACCCTTGTTCCAGCTTCCCTCGTCTCCTACATCCTAGCCTCCCCAGTTCTAATACTCATGCTACTTGTTCACTTAACAACTGCTACTATGTATTTGTAACTGAGTTCCTGTCCTCATAGAGCTTCCAAGGTAATGGTGGGACACAGAGAACCAGGCTTTGTCCTAAACCCCAGGGGACATGAAAAAAGCCAATTTATACTGAAGGACCAGCCCCTGCTTCTAGCTGCAGATGAATGAGAGAGACACATGTGTCCAATTCGCTGTAGGAAGGATAAGGGGCAAGAAGCATATAATACAGCTCTGGCTGTATTAGAGCACTTTACATATGTTGGCTCATTTAGTATTCCTTAGGGCCCTGGAAGGCAAAACAAACCCCTTCAAATCGTCAGGGTATTCACATCAGTCCCCCCTCCCCACGCCAAAATCTGGGATGTTCAAGTCTCTATATAAAGCGGCCTAGCATTTGCATATAACCTACCCACATCCTCCCACACACTCAAACTCAGTCCTAAACTACATATAATACCTAAGGTGATGTAAATGTCATGTAAATAGTTGTTATACTTTATTGCTTTGGGAATAATAACAAAAAACAGTTTGGATATGTTCAGTACAGATGCAATGTTTTTCCAAACGTTTCTCATCCATAGTTGGGGGGACCTGTGGATGCAGAAGCCCTGGGTAGAGAAGCCTGACTGTTCCATGATCCCGTGATCCACACATTACAGAAGAAAAGGATGAAGTTCAGAGGCATGTCTTGCAAAGAGGCAGAGTTGGGATTTGAACTCAAGAGGTCTGCCTCCAGAGCCTGTGCTTTCCACCTTGCCATCCGAGCCAGGCATGGAGGTGGAGTCCCAGGGCTGCTTTCTTTCCAGAAATGTCTCCAGTTCCAGAGGAAGCAGCTGGTCTGCACTGCTCTTCCATGCATTCATGCAGGGCTCCAGGAGCCTCCATCACTGAAGGGTGACTATCAGGACCCAGGGATGTTTCTGCCAGGCAGGGTAGGCCCCTCTCCAAAGCAGTGTCTGCTGTAGACAGGAGTAATGGAAGGGAGCTGGTGCATTATCTAGCTGTCAGGCTGGGGACTGAGGGAGGCCCCTCTGAAAGGTCTGTGCTGGGGACAGCCATGTGGGCTCCACTGAGCTGTGGACGTGTCTGCCACTCCCAGTGCCTGCTCTGAGAGAAGGTGCTAGGATGGGTGAAACTCACCTGCCTGCCTCAATACCCTCCTCTCTCTCTCTCTCTCTCTCTCTCTCTCTCTGATTTCTTATGAATGAGAGGAAGAAGACAAAAATGGAGGATGGAATGTGGGGAAAGAAAAGGGGAGAAAGGAAGGCAGTAAAAAGGAAGAGAAGGGGGAAGAAGAGGAGGAAGGGAAAAATAGAGAGGGGAAAGGAAGAAAAGGAGAGATGTTTGAAGAAAGGAAGGGGAGCGGAGGAAGGAGGGAGAGAAGGAGAGGAGAGAGGTAAGGAGCGGAGGGCAGGAGGGAAGGGTCAAAAAGCCTACAATTGCTCTGATAGCTGTAGTGTGACTCCTTAGCCTGTCACGTGAAGACCTTATATTCTGAGCCACCATCACTTTCCAAAGTTACCTATCAAAATCTCCCGAAAGGTCATTCATTCATTTGAAAACAATTTCGACATCCACTGCACAGCAGATTCTCTGCTAGGCTTTGGCTGAGCAGTAATCCATACACCAGATGTTCTTTCTCTACCCCATGGGCTGATAGACGCTAAGCAAATAAATATACTAGGAGATACGTAACCACACCTTGCGCTGAATGCTGCGCAAGAATAAGGCACCGTGAGAAAGAAAATTGGGGTCGGGATGTATGTGCAGCCCTGAGAACCAGAAGTCCAGGAAGCCTGTCCTGTGCGCTGGGGAGTGGTGGCAATGGTGGCCATAGGCTGCCGTGTTTGAAGAGAGGGACAGAAACACCACGTCTCCACCACAAGGGCAGGCGATGTCAGTGAAGAAACGCGCGGATGTCTGCGCTGTGAATGAGCTCTGCGGAGGGATGCAGGAATGCGCCATTCATTGGCTGGACCCTGCACCCCCTGCGGGAAGGGTGGCTTATTATGCACAGGGCTGTTTCTTGGCTCCAGCTGAGTGCTCGGATTTATTATTCTTGAACATGCCACCTGGTTACACACAGGAGCGCCCGTGACCTCCGCAGAGCAGGTGCTGTGTGAAGCATGGCTGTGCTTTCTCTCCACCAGCGGTCCTCGAGGGGAAGGGAGGCATCAGGTGGGACCGAGGCCTACTCGTTTGCACAGGGACGGTGGGTCAGAGGCCTGGCTCTAGCGGCAACTGTAGGCTTTCTGTGTCTGGATGAACAAACACTTCTCTCCCAAGATCATCCTGGGTGTCAATCCAGGAGGCGAAACCACCGAAAGCGGAGATGTGCTGGCTAATACCCAATGGGGTGGAGCCGCTCTGTGCATACAAAGGCTGGGACCCAGTCGCTCCTCCCACGAGGCACTGCTGGGTGCCCTGGCCTCTGAGCACACTGGCTGCCACTTTCCCCTGTGCTGCCTGGGCTCTGGTTTCAGTGAATGGCCATGTCAGAGTCCAGGGCAGATTCCAGCGAATATGCCTGGCTCAGATGCATCGATCCCGAGTGGATCTGGGTGTAGGAAAGTAGGCGCACCTGCCTCAGAGCCCTGTCGTTCCCATCCTGCTTCCACCAGGGATCCATCAAGCATGCTGCGGGGCTCCTCCTCCCTGCCCTCTTCTTCATGGGGTGGAGGGTGGCGGGTGGTAAATCTCAAGTGACACTGGCTGAGTAGCGCTAGGTCACCCTGGGGAGAAGGGTGAGAACTTTGGGTTAGCATGCCACTCTGCCTCCTGCCACCTGCGTGACCTCAGGCAAGTGACCAAAATCCTCTGAGCCTCTCTGTGTCTATAAAGCTCACCCACAACGTTGTTGTGACAACTGGATAAGATAACCTGAATGGAACCAATCAATAGAGGCGTGAGGCGTATGTCAGGCAGAGTGACGTGTATAAAACACTTTGCAAGCTACCATGTCACTGCCAGGAGAAGCTCCCAGAACAGTGGCTGGCACACTGTGGGCACTTCCAGCAGCAGCATTTACCACCCCTGGAGATAAACACAAGCCACCATGACAGAGCAGTTACTAGCTACACAACACGCATGGTTCACCGCTTCATTGAAACCTCACAATAACGTTATAAAGCAAGTGCAGCCGTGTACTTCAGTTCACAGACGCAAAAGCTAAGACACAGAGGGGGAAAGGAACTTTCCCAGAGTCATGCAGCTGGTACATAGCGGAGGTGGAGATGAACTGCCAGCTGCCTGACTTCTCCCTAGGCTGGCAGCCATCTTGCCACTATGCCTCTATGTGTGCCACCTGCATCTCAGAACATGCAAGTGGGAGCAGTCATTGAATTTCTCTGATCCCACCTCACTTCCCACAAGGAGTGGTTTCCCAAAGCACACTCCTCTTCTATCAGGGGTGGTCTGCTTCTTTGACCAAGCGTGCAGCTTCGGGAGGGATGCGCATGGATCATTGAGGTAGGAAGGGGACACCTGTCTGGCCAGCCAGATCAGCTGAGTCAACCCTGGTGATCAGTGGGGTGACAGGTATCATAGCCAGATTGCCCTCACATCCTAGAAAGCCTTGGATGAGGTGCCTGAACTCTGGTTCCTACAGTCCCCAGGTTACCTCTACCCACGGAAATGTCTCACTAGGTGGTCAGATCTGTTCATCTTTTTATTTCCCCCATGTGGCAGTGAACTCCTGGAAAGAAGGTGTTCTCATTCACTGCTGTGTTTCTCAGCACCTAGCACAGGTGTGGACGAGGATGAAAGGGTGTAGTTCATCTCTGAATCGCGGCATCTCTGTCTTCCAAGCATAACATTCTGCTACTGGACCATCATCATCCTTTTACTGGGATACATACATATCTTTTTGGTGCTGGAAATCATATGCAGGGCCTTGCATGTTCTCACCAAATTCTCTATAAATGAGCTGCAGCCCCAGACCCACAACAGCATCGCGCACTACAGGGGAAGCCTGCATGAGCTGCCCCCTTACGTTCTGCACCTCTCACTTGGCCCCACTTGTCACTTCCTGCCCTGTGGTCACAGTCTCCTTGCAGATCTGTGGTTATGCCCAGTTGCTCACACCTACAGCCTGTCTGCTACCCTCTCCAGGGACTTTTCCTCTCTTGATTCCTGGCTATTCAGATCTGGGCTGTAATGCCGAGATATCTGGCAGTACCGCTCAACCTACTCATGCCATGGCTCCACCCTGTTCCACGATGACACACGGAACCCTTGCGTTTCACCCTGTTCCCTTCTGGAGCACAAGCCCTCTGGAAGGAGGACCGCAGTCTGTCTTCTTCCCCATGGCTGGAGTACCAAGAGCAATACTCAATTCAGATCAGACATTCATTAAATACCTGCCTTGCAACAGAATGAAAACCATGCTGCTCCCTTTCCAGCTCAAATGGTGTGTGAGGGATGAGAAACAGCAGACACTTGGCTTTTCCTTTGGGTCAGAAAGAAAGTCTATTCCTGCAGTGAGTTCAAAGCAGCAAAAGAAAGTAGAAAACTTGTATTGTGTTTGTTTTGGTGGGACACTGCAGGTGTCAGACACCACCTCCTCATTCTATGAATCAGGACCTGCTGCTTGAGGTCTGCATGGTGACCCAGACTGGGTGGAGTTTCCCAGCCACAGAACCGGCCAGGACTTCCCCCTTAAGCATGCTTCTGCTACATCTGGAACCACATGCTAAATGGATGATCACTATGATTAAGCTGCCTTTTAATTATTTGGTGAGATGTCAATGACATGCACAGTTGTGACACTATAATGGACTCTGACTCCCTCGCAAATGTCGTGAAAGGCAGGGGACCATTACCTTGTCAAAATGTTCGTTCCCTGTGACTTTATTACTGGCACACCAACTAATTTTTCAAGTTGCACAGAATAAGAGTGAGGTGGGGTGGTTGGCAAGGAAGCCCAGCCACCATGATTTCAGCAACCCAGGGGTTTGTGTGATTCTCTCCATTTTTTGAAGTTCATTGATTCTCATGAAGCTGCAGGGGGAATCCTTCAATGCTTTCTGACCATTCACTGCGAAAAGGGGCTTACAACGGGCAAAAGTTTGGGCAAGGATGGAGCCGGACCAAGAAACTAATATATTGGCACTGTCTTGGCTATATTTTGTTGACTTATTGTTTAGTTAGCCATTGACTGAGGATTTACTTTGCCAAATATGTTGGCGGGACATCCTACACATAGACACAGGCACACACTCATGTCTGTACTTTACACACACACACACACACACACACACACAGCAGGAAGGAATGTTGGGTTTGGATAGGAACTAATAAGAGCTCAGTTCCAGGACTAGAATTGCCTCTGAGTAGTTGTACAAGGTAAGATAAGCCAGTTGGCTGGGAACTGGGTGACTCCATTCGCAAAGGATGAATCGTTTCCAAATTCTGATGACACAGGTGGTGATGCTACGCCATACAACCTGGTCAATCATGAATTGGCATGTAGTCATTGGTCACTGACTCTGACTTAGTATCAAGGGAGAGCAGTGAGGAATATAAGCCAGATGTGACAGGTTCCTGTATTCAGGAAACTTAGAGAAGCACCCAGACTCCAAAGGTGAAGCAGGAGATAGGTTCCAGGATGATTTTAGTCCTGTGCTCATGGCAAAGGCAATTGGAGTCCGGGAAAAGGTGGGGTCAGCCTGGGCTTGCATAGCTGCACAATATTCTTTGATGAGGTAAGAGGTGCCTGTGCTTTGAGGAGAGGTGGGATCCCCTGAAGTGAAAGGGTGGGAAGCCAGCCTGGTGAGGGGAGAATGAAGTAGACCCCACCATCCATGCTCTACCCTGAGTAGAAGATGAGGGAGATAGCAAGAGGTAGATACAGGCACAGCTCCAGGGCAGCCTCTAGGGCACTGGGCATTCATCAGCTCTCTGTGGAGGGTGATGACTGAGCTTGGAGCCCTCAAGCCAGCCTCTCATGTGTGGGCTACAGGACCTTAATTTAATTGTAGAAAGTTATCAGTGCTTTAAGGTGCATGCCTAGAGGGCTATAAAACAATGGACACAGGACATGAGGTATTTGAAATGGATACTCTCTCTCAGTTGGAAGATTGACTTTTTTATTTTATTTTATTTTATTTTGTCTTTTTGAGACAGGGTCTCGCTATGCAGTTCAGGCTGGCCTTGAGCTCACTTCTGTAGCTCAGGCTGGTCTCGCACTCGCACCTGCCTCAGCCTCCCAAGTGCTGGGATTACAGGCGTGCACCACCACACCCGGCAAGATTGACTTTTAAATGTAGTTAGGCTTGTGGAGGGAAAATGACTAGTATTTATTCATTCTAGGGATGTGGGCCTCACCTGACAGGGAACCTGCAGTTCCTCAATTCTTGCCTCTTTTCAGAAAAGTTTTCCAAGTTTCGACCTGATTCTGTGAGTAATTTGATATCCTATTGATACAAACAATAAACTGTGATATCCTTTCGTCCAAAGACCTGTCTAGCCACCAATCATAAGCCATCCATCCATCCATCCAACCATGTATCCATCTGTTCATTCTGTATCTATTACATCCTTTATCCATCTATTCAATCATCCATTTCATTTATTCAATCATCCATTTCATTCATTCATTCATTCATTCACCCTTCCATCCATCCATCCATCCATCCACCTGTCTGTCCATCTGCTTGTCCATCCACCCGCCCCCCCACCCACCCTTTTCCAAGTCTCTTGTAGCATGGAGGACCAGTGAAAGATAAGCGAGGACAAAGAGTATAAAATTTTAGAAAATCCCAAGTCCAGAAACTGGAGTTAAAACATTAATTCAATAACAATAAGCATTCTAGTACAAACCTACTAAAGTAGAACACAGATGGATAAAGAAGTCTTTGGACCCAACTGGGGCTACTGAAAGAGTGCTTCAGAGGGGACTTTGAGAGAGAAAATCATAAAGGAAACTTAGATACTTCCTCAGTGGGGGAGGGCTGCACAACACCCACAATTGAAAGCAAGGGGTTTGTTTTGGCTCTTGGTTGCAGGCTGTGGTTCACTGGCCTCAAGGCAGAAGGATACAGAGGAAGGCCTGGGTCAGGAGAAGCTAGCTGCTCACCTTATGGAGACCAGGAAGCAGAGAAAGAAAGGCTGAATCCAGGAGGGAGATCTACTTTTCCAGGCCGCACCTTGAGACCCACCTCCTTGGAGCAGGCTACACCTCTAGTTGTGTGCTTAGCTCCCAACTCACCATCCATGAGTACAGTGCCTCTGAGTCCCAGTGATCTTCCACAAACCTGCTGCTGAGCACATGAGGCTTTGGATAGCGTAGAGAAAGGGAGGGTCATTCCAGATCCAAACCACAGCAGAAACCAACACACAGCACTTACCACCATGCCAAGAACTGTTATCCAAAACATGGTCTCGCTATTTCCTGAGCATCCTATGCAGTAGGCATCAGGGAAAATTAGTCTTAGCTTAAGCGGCATTCTCTAGGTCACATCTATCGAATAGAAGAATCAAGATTTAAGCTCAGGTCTTACTCCCTCCAATTCCCTTTGTCTTTCCATACCTCATACTGCCTTGTGTGCTCTTGGGCCAGGCAGCATGCCTCTCCAGGGTTAAGTTTCCACTCTACTGAAGGAGGGGATGGATGATACAGGTGCATCCTAGCCCTACGCTCAGTGGGCCCAGGAACAAGCCTGGCCTTGCTTGTGACTTTTTCCTTCGAGAGCCACACACCCTACACTGTCAGCGGTGCTCTGAGAGAACTATCTGGCTGCCTGCTTTTTCTGGAGCCCTGTGTTTCTCAAAACCAATTTTTAGATTGTTTATTTTCAACTTGAGACTCTTGTACTATAGAGGTAACATAAATCCAGACCCCATGTCTGCACTCCATGCAGGCTTGGAAGACCCCAAGTTGCTGGAGGAATCTGTGACTTCATCTTCCCTACCTGGAACCCTTAGCAGTCCATAGCTTCTTTGGGCTTCTGGATGGAGTTTTTCTAGAGCTGCTTTAGTAGAAAAGGCAAGTCTTCAGGAGTCCTTTCTGCTGGGCCTACTCTCTGGCCTCAGAGGGTAATCACCCTCCCCCAGCTCTCAACATAAGCCAGTACCTTGCCTTTGAACCAATGACCTGGTCTCATAGCTCCCAGGAATCCAGCTGCGTCAAGCCCTGTTTTACACCATCTTGTTGTTTCTGGGAGACACTAAGGACTCCTCTTTCCTTCTTGCAGTTGATCTGTATATGTAAATACATTGAGAATGATGGTAAAAAAAATTTTTTTTTGTTTGGTCAGCTGGGAATACTTCATTGCTCAAAGTTCAACCACTTGTTAAATCCCTAGAGAGAATAATAGAGTGACATATCTGAGCCCACTCATGGTAACCCCTCTGCCAGGTCGCAGCTGGCTCCCTAGTCCAGGCAGAAGCCCCTCCTTGACACCTGCGTGGCATGAAACCCTCTCTCCCACTTAACCAGGGTAACCTCCTGAGCCTGTCACTCAGCCTTCACTGTAACCTGATGTTAACTGCATGTACAACTTTTATTGTTCTCAATGAGTAATTGTTATGGTTTATGTCTAGTTGTCCCAGCCAAAGCCTCATGCAGTCGTGGAGGGACTTCTAGAGTTTGGGACTTGATCCATGATCCCTGGGATTATGTGATGGGATTATGGGCCTGAGTAGGGCTGGGACTGTGGGTGTGGTCTAGGGTGGATATCCTAAAGGAGAGAGCCTGATTGGAATATAAAGAGCAACAGAGAAACAGACTCAAGCTTTTGCTGTTGCTCTCTGCTGCCCTGATTGATTAGCTGCCTCTGCCACCATTTTGTTGCTGTTCTCCTGCCTTGAACTGGATTCTCTTTGCTCTGTTCCACTCAGCCTTGGGCCAGCCGAATATGGACTGAAACCTCCACGAACTGTGAGCCAAATAAACCTTTCCTTCCTTCATTTTGAGTGTCGGGTATTTGTCCCAGCAACAAGTGAAAAGTAACTAAGACAGTAATTCTTGAAATCAATAAATAAATTCATTGTACTATCAGTTGATTAAAGTTAAAGTCTTACCTTTTTCTCCAACCACTCACTCAAGCCCCCAAATTGGTAAGATACTTTTCATTCAAAGGTGAAAAAAAAAAAAAAAACCTGTACTAATATAGTCATCTTAATGTTTGAAATGATATGTCTGCATACTGATGAGAGAGCTAATTAGGCTATAATGAGCCCAGTTTTTCATCCTGATCCCCTCTCACCTGGGTGTAGTTTCCTGGCTTCTCTCCCTGCCTTGGATAAAACGCAGACTCCTCTCCCTCAGCATTGCTTCTAGAATGGTCTTTCTAAAGTGCAGAGTAGATCCCGTCTCTCTCATACATCTTGTTTACATTTCTTCTCTGGACCGCCATCCATTGGCCAAAAGTTGTCTCAAACCCATGTGAGAGGTGTTGGATCTCAAAACTGATTTGGGTTTTTAAACATTTAACCAGGATGCCTGCAGGCAGGTGCGGGTGTGCTCCTTACCCAGACATCTTCCTGTCCTGTCCACTTCCACCTGCCTGCCCCTTGCATGACTTTGAAGACAACATCATCCCCCACTCTGGATGAAGGCTGGGCCACCAAAAGAAAACCACCCTGCATCGCCGGGCACCTTCTCCAGTACACCTGACTGGCAATGACTTCTATGTCCTGAGCACCTACTGCAGGGCAGCAGGTCCAGTGCTGAGCTGTTAGTATACCTTCTCTTACCAAAACCACACAATGATGCCAAGCAGAGCAGGAAACTGAGGATCAAAGCAGCCAGCACTTGGCCAATATCAGAAAACTAAGAAATGGCAGCACCAGATCCAGGGGTCAAGTGCATCTGGGCCTGTGGTCTCTGTTTACAGCAGCTACACTGACAGCTTTCCACTTCCAGTAGGGGGGACGCCTGCCCTTTCTTGGCAGCTTGCTGCGGCACAGAGCTGACCTCCATCCGGGTCACCTCCCCCACATCCTCCCGTCCACTTACTTCTATGTCAGTGCTGTCTGCATTTCCCTCCTAACCCCTGATCTTCATCCTTTGGTGTCTGCTCCTCTACGTCTTAGTCTCTCAAGGCTGCTGAGCTCCAGCCCTGGTGCGCTCTTCTGCCTACACTTTCAACTTCTGGGATCCACTCCAGTCCCTGTGACTTCAAGTCCCATCATTCTATCCATGATTCTCAAACCCGTTTTCTGTTCTGATCTCTGCTGGGGCTCTGGCTCATGCCTCCAGCTGCTCACGGCGATGCCTGCTACTTTAGCCTCAGTGTGCCCAGCATGCTGAGTTCCATCCTATGCCCCTCTTATTTCCCAAATCTACTCTCCCCCAGTCTTCTCCCCCTCAGCTCAGGCCCACAGTTGTGAGTTAGTCTTGAATCTTCTTTCTGTCACATCCCACCACCCATGGCTGTCAGCAGCACTGCTGTCTCCATCACCACCCAGTCACCACCCCATCCCCATCATGCTCATCATCGAGTCCCCTGGCTCTTCTTCCAAACGCATCTCAAATCAGACCACGTTCACCACCTCTGTTGTCAGAATAACAATCCAGTCAGCCAACATCTCATCCCAGCACTGCCTGCATCCTTACTTGTCTTCCCAAGTCCCTTCAGAGACTTACACAATCTCTGAAGCCAGACTGACTATAAAGGGTCTACGGATCCCTGCACCTCCCCCACTAAGCCCTCTGGTGTCTTCCCATAGCCCTGCACATGATCTCCAAGTTCAGTTCAACTTTCAAGGCCATCACGATGTGACCTCTGTCGACCTCTCCAATGTCAGCTCATGTCACTGGCCCTGCCAGTCCACTCAAGACACACAGCTTCTTTCTGTCTCTTCAGTTCAAGTTTATTCTCATACCACAGACTTTGCAATTCATGTTTTCTGCTGGGGACACTCTGCCTCAAGATCTTCCCCTGGTTGCAACCTTCTATCTTTGAGTTATTGGCTCAAACACCACCACCTCTTCAGATGGGGCTCTTGACCCCAAGAGCTAAGGAATTTGGCAAACACTCCCCTTCTTCTCACATTCCTCTGCAGCCTGTTGTCTTCCAAGTCCCTACCATCATCTAAGATGATGTCACTTGTTTGGGTTACTGCCCTTCCTCACCTCATCTTCTAGATTATACACCCCATGAGAGAGGAGGCTGTCTAGCTTGTTTGCTCACTGTGGTCCAAAATTAATCAGGCTGGGCACACAGTAGATACTAAATTGATACTTGGGGAATGAATGACTGAAGCCTCAGAGTGGTAGAGTGAGTTCTGAGGTTAGTTTTACATGAACAAATATCTATTGCTCATTCATTTATTTTCACTCCTTTCTTCCTTTCATTGCAATGCTGGGAACCAAGCACAAAGCTCTGCACATGCTAGGCCAGAGCTCTGCCACTGAGCCACATCCTCAGCCCTGACCACCTAGTTTTTCTTTGTAAGAGAAGTATAAATCTCTGAAGAAAATCCTCTTCATGTCACGTCAATCCACAGCCCCAGTTTGTGTATGGTCACGGCATGACCATCATCATCACCACTGTAAGCACTGGCACTGCCATCCCCATCTTCCTCACCCTGACTCCTCATTATTATCATCCACACCCTGTGTCATCACTACCATCACGTCCCCGGCTCCATTACCACCATCATCAATAACAACATGACAGTGGTACACAGTAAACGACATGGTTTTGTTTCCTTGGCTTCTATGAACATTCCAGTGAAGGAGGTCTGTCATATTTCTCTCTCTCTCCCTCTCTCTCTTTCTGTGTGTGTTTCCAGCAAAGAAACTGAGAATTTGATAAAGCAGTCACTTGTCTGGGATTATTCAGGAGTGAACTGAAAGTGAAAGGTGTCAAAGCTGAACACTTGGGTCATGCACACACTGTCTTCTTTTTGACCAAATTACCTCCTCCACACCGGCCTCCTTTGGTACCTGGAGACAGGTGAGCCAACAGACCTCAGGACTCAGTTTTACTTTAGCACCTGGCTAAGAAAATCTCTTTAATGTACGCCTATAGTCCCAGCACTCAGGAGGCTGAAGCAGGAGGATTGCAAGAGTTCAAGGCCAGCCTGGGCTACACAGTGAGTTCAAAGTCAGCGTAAATTATAGAACAAGGCCCAGTCTCAATGAAAACAAACAAACAACAAAAGAATTGCTCCCCAAGCCTAAATAGTATAATGCTGGCATTGTAGGAGGAGGGGTAGTTTTTAAATTGTAAGCTACAGTGATATTTTATGACTGCTAGGGGGTGAAAAAAAATAAAAGCTTAAGGTGAGTTTGGGAGGAATTTTTGGTTGGCTAAAGAAAAAAAATTACAAAATTAAAAGAGTGGAAAAAAATAAATTACTAGTGACTGTTTTTACTGCCTGAGCTTACAAGCTGGAGTGGAGAATTAAAAAGTTATATAGCTGGAGTTCCTAACCATGACTTATCACAGATGAATCCTCTATATTTACGGCTTTTCTCTTTTTTTCCATCTCGAGATAGTGAGCAATCCCCTGATATAGGGTTGTTGGTTTCTGTCTGGGAACCCTGGGGGCCGTATGTACACAGCAGAACTGTCACAGGCCAGGACTGGGGAGGGCGTGCTTATTTACTGTCCCCTCTGCCTGGGGATGGGGACACTTCCTTGTTTAGTCAGTTGCCACTGCAGGGCTTAGGGGTTGGGAGGTGCTTCATGCCAGGACCCAAGGCAGAGAGGGGGCTGAATCGTAGCAGTCAGAGCTCCAGGCCAGAGTCTGCTCTCCCAGCTCACCTGGCCCTCATGAGTACCACCATCGCCCCTTCCCACTTTAAGAAGGGGAGGAGGTAGCACAGAGCAGTCGCACAATTTGTGCAAGGCCCCACAGTGGATTGTTACCTCATGGTCTAAGTTCTCATGGAGATTAAAAAGGAGCAGGGGAAAAGCAAAGGATAAGGAGAGAATGCCAGGAAATACCAAGAGAGAAAGAGAAGGAGAGAGAAGGATGTATTAATTGAGCATCTGCCCTGTGCCAGGCTGCATGAAGTGTCCTGCTTGGTTACCTTCTTTCCCTCCTCATAGCTGCTCTGTGAAAGTAGGTGCTACTGGTGCCTGTTCTACAGACCAGGTGACCAATGTTCCAAAAGACCCCTACATTAGGCAAAGTGAGTTTGGAAATGGCAAGGGTGGAATTTGAGCTAATATCTCTGTGGCTCTGTTTCTCACTGGCTGAGTGTCCTTCAGAAAGTACCCTGGCCACACTGAACCTCATTTCTCCATGGACAGAGTGCCCTCCACCCTCTGGCTGGTTTCCACAGGCACCAGCTGGGAAACACTTTGTATACTTGATAGCTACCAAAAACACTGTAGTTCACCCTGCTTGCAGGCAGGCGAGTCTAGCTGTTTTCTTGTTATCTAAGGATATAGAAGTTGAGACCCAGGGATCCCAATGTGATTCACTCATATCCACGGAGCTATTGTTAAAAAACAAAACAAAACAACAGCTTGATAAAAGAGAACTTCACTTTGAAAATGTGAGAGATCCTACAGAAAGAGAGAGAGAGAGAGAGAGAGAGAGAGAAAGAGAGAGAGAGAGAAAGAATAAGGAAATTGACTGGAGATGTAGCTCGGTGTGAAGACCCTGAGTACAGGCCTCAGTATCACACACACACACACACACACACACACACACACAGACACGAATCTAAACCTGTAAGCAAGTGACCTTGGATCTCAAGGTCACTGACTAGTGGTCTTCTTTAACAACACAGGCTTGTAGAAAGCCTATCCATCTACCCTAAGGAAGACCTCAGAGAACAGTGAGTCCATGGCCTTCATCTTGGCTACAAAACCCAAAGCTCATGAAATCAGAATCTCTGGGGCTTGAACTTGGGGGGGGCTTAATAATTTCCCCAGGTAACTGTAACGTAGAGCTAGAGTTGAGAAATACTCATTTGTGATCTCCACTTAGGAAATACCAGGTGGCACTAGGGGTTCAGGGAAGGCAGCTTAGTGTCCAGGGAGGCTCAGCCAACAGAGGCAGAGTATAAATCTGGTCCCCTAGCCTGAGGCTCTCCCGCCTACCCCTTTCATATTGTAGCTGTAGTCACCTAGGTCCTGGTGCTCCTTGATGCCTGAGAAATGGATGTCCTCCCTCCTTCTCTCAGCTCCCCCTTCCCTCACCAGCCCTACCTCATGGCCTGGGAGGTCCACCTCCTGTGAGGCCCAGGCTGAATCACGTCCTACCAGTCCACCAGTAGACACAGGGCTGGATGCACAATGAAGCAAACTGTGGCAATTACCTAATGTATTAGTAGGCCTGTCCCTGCGGCACTCCTGCGAGCCAAACTCATAAATACAAAATAGTAATTTCTCTCTGGAAGCTTGCCTCCTGCCTCCCACACTGTTGCCTCCCACCCCAAAGTCATCTACCACTGCCTGGTTGTCCTGTCCCGGATGAGGCAGCAGTAACTCTGAGTTATTTAAATTGCTCAGGCAAACCTGCGTGCTGAGATCTGAATCATCACATAGGAATCTCAGCTCTCCTCTGAGGCTTACTTGTCTGGCCACAGCAGATCTTCGTAGCCTTCTGCAGGAAGTAATAAAAGTGCCCTGCAAGCATTAATGAACAGTTCCCGGTGGCTAATATCTCTTTGATGCTGTTGTTAGATCAGTACCAGAGTAGATGAACTAAGCTGTAATATAGACTTGACCTCAAAAGGGCTGTGTGACCTTGAGCAGGTCATATTCCACCTGCCTGGGATTTGGGGGTCTTTGGCTATTTCCCTTAGAGTTACACAAAGTCAGGTGGTGCGGGTGGGCATGGATGTGAAATGGCTTGCGCAGACTGCAGCAAAGCCTTCCCATAAAAAAAGCTAAGAGTTGAACCCAGAATTCCAGTGCTAGGCCACTATATGGTAGCATCTACATGCAGTGCAGGGAAGAGCAGGTGGCAGGCCACTGGAGGACCAGGGAGAGGCACATGCAAAGGGACAGCAAGGCATGCAGCATTGATCAGGGATGCCAGCCCACTCAGCGGAAGGCATGATGTGCAGACGTGAGAGTCTGCAGATTATTCAGCTGCTTGTCCTTACTTACAGGCCATGAGGGATACATGCAATGTCATTATGCAGGGACAATTTTCAAACTAAAGAGAACAAGTGGTCACTGGTACCAGTGTCTTTCAGCCTGAAACTGGAGAGGCCAGGGAGGGTTCTGGCTGTTGCCTGGCTACAGGGTCCTGCTCTGTGAGGAGACTGATACCTTGGAGTGCATTCACGTTGATGTCCTTAGAGCCTGGCACAGCGACTGATCTATAAAAGGCACTCAGGAAGTGTACAAATGCGTGTGAGAATCTGTGTGTCATGGAGTGAATCAAAGAATGAGCAAAAGAGTGAACAAGTGAAAGAACAAATGGGGGCATGAGTGAGTGAATCGAGCCACTGGTCCAAAGGACCATCTGCAGGCAGCCTTCGCAGCTCTAACTAATGGCCTTGCAGCGACAAAAGCACAGGCGTCTGGCTGCATTACCTGAAAAGGCTCTGCTACTGGCCTGGCTCCCTCGGTGGAAGGCTGTTTTCCTCTCAGAAACAACAGGCTGCTCAAAGACAAAGACTGATTACTGTGATCCTGCCAGAGGCTCTCCTCTTAGACTTCCCCTTTCACTGACTCATCCACTGATACTCACAAAATCAGAGAAGGAAGCAGAAACACCTCAAGCCTTGTCTTTGCAGGGGACTCATGTTGGAGGTCTGGGACTCTGTGACCACCGCCCTGTTCATGCGGTCTCTTAATGATAGTCATCCCGGTGCCATAAAAGACAAAAGGAAGAGTTATCCTTAACAGAGAGCTAACAGTGGCTGCATGCTCTGCATTTCTAAGCAGCAGCGGCCTGAAGGTAGAGCCTGGGAGAAGCAGCTTCACTTCTCAAGGCATGGGGACCCGGTGGGCCCATAATGCCTTGTCCCCATACTGAACTCTGTCTGGAAAAGGAGTGATGATGCAGCGATGCAGATGACAGTGCCAGGGTTGATAAGCATCCAAGGCTGTCTGGAACCAGAGGCTCTTGCTTCTCTTACTCTGTGCTTCCTTGCCCTCTTGCCTTAGAGATCCTTGCCATAGGTGATGACATATGTGACCCACACACATACCACTGGAGTCACTTGGGAGCTTGCCAGAGATGCAGGGCTTCTCTGGGGGATGATAGCCTCCAGTTGTAATCCCTGCAGTCTGGCAAGCTGAGACAGAATTACTGCAAGTTCCAGCTCCCCTGAACAATGTAGCAACTTAGCAAGCTCCTATGTCCAAATAAAAACATGGCCGGGCAAGTAGCTCAATGACAAGGCCCTGGTTCAAGCCTCAGTGCTATATATATATATATATATATATATATATATATATATATATATATATATATAAAATAATATCATTAATGAAAGGGTTGGGGTGTAGCTCAACAGTAAGACACTTGTGTAACATGTATGAAGCTTTGCATTTAATACTCATGACAAAGGGGAGAGAGAAAGAAAGAGATAGAGTGAGAGAAAGAGAGAGAGAGAGAGAGAAAGAGAGAGAGAGAGGAGAGCACTAGGATGAGCAGGTCTTGATGCCTGACTTCTCAATCAGAGTCTGTATTTTTGTAAAATGAGTGATTCCCATACTCATAAAAGTTGCTGAAGATTGAGAAGCTCATCTTCACCATGGTAGGCCCTCTCAGCCAAAGCTCCGACTGCCTGACCAGTTTCACCTGCTCTTCACTGGGATCAGGGAAGACTGTCCCCAAGAGATGAGACTGCCTTCGAGGCCCTCAGAAGGGTACAGATTTAGAGTCCCCATAGCAAATCATCCTTACACGGGAGGTAGCAAAGCAGGAGTCAGAACTGTCTCGGTGTTCTCAGACACCAGCTAAGTCACTTCTGACCAATCAGCTGTCCTCTCTGAGACTCGGTTATCATTTGTGCGAAGTAGGGACAGCACTGCTTTTGCATATCACATGTATACCAGGAAGATGAATGGGAGTAGAAGATTGTTATGCACTTTTTGAAGCACCAGGCTGGGTAAGGGCCACTTGTTTCCGTTGTGGGCAACCTGCCATTTGCCTTTAGAGGCTGCACAAGAATGTCCTCCTGAATGCCAAGGCTGAAGACCTTTGGCCTTAGGAAGATTAATGGGCAGAGGTGATATGGTGCTAATTAACCAGGATGCAGTGCTCCAAAGAGAGAGGCTGGCTAAGCCGGTCCCTCCGATCAACCCTTAGGGATCTGTTATTGGATTCTTGGGGTTGCAGTTTTTTCCACTCACTGAGAGTTATTTTTTTAAAAGGAGAATTGCCTCAGGACCTAAGACTCTATCCCATTAACATTCTGTAGGTCAATATTTCTAGAACGGCTAGAATCATGTCATTCTCTCTCACTGTGTGGGTGAGAGCAGCAGCTACGTTTTGGAAGGAGCCAGATGTACCCACAGTACAAAGAACAAGGGATGGAGCTGAAGCTTCCGGTGCTGGGAGGAACAGGCAGCTGCTCCCGTCTCAGGGCTGGGGTTTGCTGATGCAGATCCTGATCCCCGTCTCTGCAATGCTTTTCCTCACCCTTTCCTGGCTTTCCCTCCTTATCTACCTGGGCCCAGCAAAGACTTCATTTCCCAAACAATCAAACCTTCCCTACTCGCTGTTCCCAAGCAGTCCCCTGTGTGTTCGTTCATGCCCTCAGGTTTGCTGCTTCACAGCACTTAGCAGTGTTGGAAGCCTGTTTATTCATTTATCTGTTTGCTTGTGTGTTATTAGCCCCACCTGCTTCCAATACATAATGTGCTCCTAAAGTCTTCACTCATGGAGGGATGTGTGTTAAAAATAAATCCCCGGATCTCCCTTGGGAACTTCAATTCAGATGTCCTGGGCTGGGGCCAGGGATTTTTTTTTTTTTTTTTTTTTTTAAACAAGTCATTCCAGTGATTCTGATATTCACAGAGACTTAGAAATCCCAGCTCTAGATGTGAGCCCTGTGAAGGGAAGCCTGAATTCATCCCCCACGGATGCTGTGTCCACCAGACTGCTGGACCCCCCTCCCCCAGTGTTTTATGCAACTTTTTATGGAATGAATGAACAAACAAGTGAACAAATTAATCGATGGATAGGTGCATGAATGAATGAGTGAATGAGTGAATGAGCTAATATTTTGGTAGTGTCCATTTTGTCCCTATTCTAACAACTCAATATGTACAAGAAAGTCTAGAAGACTGCACAAAAAAGAAACATCAAACACATCAAACATGCTCACAGTGGGTAAAAACAATAATATATATATATATATATATATATATATATATATATATATACATACAGGTGGGGAACTTGTGATTCACGTTATGTGCCTGGGCAAAAGACAGAACTGTGTATGGCCCTTGCCCTCAGGGAGATGGTAGCTGGCAAGAGGTAAACAAAGTACAAAAAAAGATCAAGGAAGGGAAGTTGTCCTTGGAGGGATATCAATAAGATGAGTTCCTTGTTCTTGAAAGGATGAAAAATCTCTTTTGCTTTACAGATGATTCACATCAAGGAGTGATCTGAGATAACCAGAGGAGAGAGGAGATATTCTTTAAATGTTGTTTTTGCTATGTTTCATATGTTTATTTGTCACAAGTCATGTACCCATCTGTTTAAAGGAGTCCAAATCCTAGGCAAGTGCATGGGGTGAGAGGCAGCTCCTTGCTCTCCGAGGCTCTAGTCCCATCTCCCTGCCCGCTTCATGTGCCCACCTTAGTTTGAGCAAATCTCTGCATTGAGGGCCTCAGTTAGAGAGGGCTTGAGAGGCAGAGGATGTAGACCAGAGCGTCCACAGAAGGGCAGCCACCAAGCAAGGGCAGGGAAGTTGGAAAATTCCTTAACAAGAGATTGTGGCTGATAAATGACTTGGCACTTTGACTCCAGGAGGGTGAGAAGAGGAAGGTCAGATAATACTTTCCTGCTTGCTTGGCTTGGTTGAGAGTCTTGGAACACAGAGGAGGAAGGGCTGGGAGTAACTCATCCACAGGTTAATAAAAATTATTTAAAAAGGCAGCTTTAAAAAAAATAAAAATAAAAAGGCAGCTTTTAAAAGCATGAGACACAGGTCCTCATCATATAAACCACATCTGCCCTATGAGCCTTGTTTCTTTATCTGTAAAATGGGTACACAGGAGGGATACCAAGTGTTGTTCAGAGAAAGAGGATAAAATGTGAGGCACAAAACCTGATACACAGTAGGACTTCTTCTACCTTGTTTTCTCTCTCCCTGTCCCACCCCTTGGCATCATGCCATTTCATCAAAATTGCCAGAGTTGCCTTTACAGAGGCCTTAGCTGACTCTGGCGACATCCTCTCGCACTAACGTCTCTTTTGGCAAAGGACTGACACACGCTCCTGGTGCACAGAGGTCGCCTACTGCTTACGCTGCGTTTCTTCTTTGCTCCGCGTCACAGCCCACCCAACTGCGCTTCTCAGCTACCGCCGAGGGGATGTTGCAATTGCTGCTTCAAAGACAGAGTAAAAGATTAAAGTCTCAGATGCCATCCTTGGCTGGAATTTCAAAAATGAAAGCCCTTGGATGTGGAAAATGCAGTCACATGTCTGTGGCTGGTTAAGATATTTGGTGCTCATAGAATATTCAACGACAACAGAAAAAGCCTCTCACTTCGTGTCCCATCGTCACGAATGTAATGTAATTATTGGGATGTTAAATATCTCCAGCTGTTCTGAGATATTTGAATCTTAAATCAAGCCTGCCTGTGCACATCCCGAGGTTGCAGCTGGATGTGAATGTGTAGCACAGGGCGAGCTGGGGGAGTCTGGGCGGGTACTGGGGTCCAGCGCTTGCGTGCATGCGTACGTGCGTGCGTGCGTGCGTGTCACAGGCCCAGTTTTTCCCCAACGTTGGCACGAGGAGGATCTCCAGTCCCAGCTCCTGGCAGCCTCACCACTGAGAGCCAAGTGCTTCGACGGGGCCGTGCAATCTGGCAGGCCGCAAGCATCTATCCAAATAGTCTTTCAAATCCATGTGCAGGGAGCATAAAGAGATAGTGTAAAATAAATGGCAATAAAGTGAATAAACACGCGTCTCACTCCAGAGCCTTTGAGGTGCTCCTATAAATCAAATTCTTTCCATAATTTGCTCTGCGAGACTGTGCTGAGAAGTAGAATCAAACCTCATCTGCTTTCCGGAGCAGCATGCTCAGATTTATGGATGTGAGTTCACAGTGGATGCCCGTGCCATTTCAAAGTGGGAAAATAATTTTTGTTGGGAGGGGTTCCAAGAGAAGATTAAACCCTTCACTTTCGGAGATCAGAGTATCAACAACTTTCAGATCAGGTGGGCCATCACTATCAGAAGGGACTGGCCGGAATACATATGCTGGGAGAAGAGAGAGTCCACAGAGGGAGAAACCGGTACGGCGGTGCTAGAAAGTCATCATTAGGCTAAAGCACAACATACTCAGTTTGTCTTGAGCTCCGCAGGGACTTGCAGGGTGACCTTACGCAGCTCGACCTTCCTCTGACTTTTAATTCTGACCTGGATACTGACGAAGAAGAAATACCACAAGGCCCTGACTGGCCCAGAGATGTGTAATGTGAAAGTTGCAAATTTCCTGGCTAGAACTGTGACAACCTGTAGGAGGCCATGGAAGGCCATTCCCCTGGGTCTTGGAGGACTTTGCCCTGGTGTCACATATTGCATGAAGATGAGGATGATGCATGGCTAGTGAGAGGCCACTGCGGTCTAGTACCTGTCTGCATGATGCTTTCATGTGTGAGAAAATGGGGGATAGTTCTGCGTTTATATTTAACTTTTATTCACCAGATTAGCTCATGCTGGCTCTCAATAAATAATTTTAATGTTAAAATATTTAAATTTCATAATAATCCTGTAAGGAAGGTATTCTTATTTGTTTTACAAATAAGAAAATAGAGTCTCAATGGTGCGAAGTAGTTCCCCACTGGCCACTCACTGGAAATGTGGCAGAGCTAGAACTTGAACTTGAGCATGTCTGTCTCCCAAGAAACCTTTTTAACCTCTTCCCCTGTTGCCTTCTTTGCAAATTCCCATGCTTGTATAAGCATTCAGTGTGGTGAAAATATTCCCACGTTGGTTTTGAAAGTAGATGCATGTTTGTAACAGATTATTTTTATTTTCTTGAGTTTTAGACACACCATGCCCAAGACTATACAGGCTGGTTGACTGTCTGGGTTTCAGAGTATAACAGAAAACATTTTATGCATCAGATACAAATTACACTTTTATTATTTCCTACTGCTGCTGTAAGAAATTACCACAGGTCTTAGTGCTTCAGATAATGTGACCTTATTATCTTTCGGTCTAGAGGCTGGAAGTCTGAAATGGGTCTTCCTGGCTCCCATGAAGATGTCAGCAGAGCTGTGTCCTACCTGGACACTCAAGGGTGGAACCTGTCTCCTTGTATTTGCAGCTTCTAGGGGCACCTCTGTTACTTGACTGGGCTGTGTCCTCTACTGTCAAAGCCATCACTGTGAGATCTTCAAATCTCTCTCTGACTCTCCTTCCATAGTTATATCTTTCATTTTCCCTCTTTTTTGCTTCACTTACAAGGACCCATGGTCATATTGGTCCACCCAGAAAAGCTCCCCAGCTCAAAATTCTCAACTGAAGTGCATCTGCAAAGGAAATGTGGGCGCAGACTGTGAAGGAGGACATGGTCAGCTTCCCAGGACCATTATTCAGCCTACCGTGGAGCCTGTGAAGTTGGCTTTGACTGACACTGTGACCACTTCCATGGCCCTCTTTTGACCCTGCTTTGGAACAGGAGAACCAGCCTAAGCAATGATGCTTCTGCCCATCCCCAGGACCTCCAGGAAACTATCACATGTGGTAGTCTTAAGAGCCAATGAACCAGACTTGGCTGAGAATTGCACAGGTCCTTCTTGCTTGACTTTCATGGGGCTTCAAGGAGTATACAGTTTGGTTTTTCAAAGTACAGCTCACAGGCAATATCTGCCTCCTATAGGAGACTGTTAGGAACACATCAGCCCTGCTCCTACCTACAGAGCCAGGATCTCTGCACATGCTCAAATGTGAGGAGCATGGTCCCTCTCAGGTGCTCTCTAGTGCTCTCTAGGCACTTGTGTGTACCAGGACAGACCCCTCTGGGGAAGTAGGGAAGGAGGGAGAGGATGGGAGGGCGCCTCACAGGTTCTCCGCAGCCACATACAGTGCTAATTCTCCTCTTACAAGCCTGTTGCTTTTGTCCTCAGAGAATCTGCCAAGGCCTTTAAATCCCCTGAGGCCCACTCTCTCAGGAATAGAGGAGTAGGAGGTATCAGGGGATTAGCATCAAGGAAAATGAATTCAAATAGTGGCTATTCTTCTACTCAGGCTCACCCTGTGGAGTGACCATGGGCAGGTCATCCCCTGTCTAGAATCAGCAGCTCGTTGAGTGCAAGTAGAAGCTCTCATTGCTCTAGGGCCACAAGGACACAGGCAGGTCTACTATAACTTCCTTCCTTGGCATAATAAATGAAGACTCTGCTGATTAAAAATGCAAGATTGGGGGACTGAAGTGATAGCACAGCAGTCTAAGCACCTGCCTGGCAAACACAAGCACCTGGGATTGGTCCCTGGTACCACATGTTGTGCCAGTCACCAAAACTGGGCATAGTGGTACATGCTTGTAATCCCAGCACCAGGGAAGCTGAGACAGAAGGGTCACTATGAGACCAAGCTTCGTAGTGAGACTACAACAAAGAAATAAATTGATTTAAGAAAATATAAGTTTTTGTCTGGCCAAAGGTACATGAAGAGCTCTTTGAGGATACAGCAATAATGTATTGCAGAGGCCATTGACTTTGGAACTTGAAGGTCAGTTCTTTCTCTGCTGTAATCTTTGACAAAGAAGTGACGGGGTCTGTGCCTCAGTTTCCTCATGTGTACAAGGGAGGAAAGGTAGTAACTGTCTTCTCTGGTCTATTGCCAGGCTGGCACAGAGCAGGAGCTCATTCAATGCATGTGGAATCAGAGGAAACAATTTACTAAGCAAATTAATAGTATAAACAGTGGTGTCAGGGGAGATATTTGACATGTTCAGGAGAGCAAACTTCCGGAGCACATTTCTCAGCCTCTATTTATTTTACCAACAATTCATGTTCCAATTACGAGTGACTCATCTATTTGTTCACCCAGGCCCTGAGCCGGATCTCAGTTTGGCAACATTTCCTCATCCAGGTCTTCAAGTTATCAGTGTCCTTGAAAGAATGAAAATGGTAATTTAGTTCCAATTGCAGCATAATTAAAAGTTTTTCACAACTCCTGAGCTGAGCCGCTTCCATAGATCTACTGCAGTGGGCTGTCAGAGGTGGAGAATGCGGCTTCCGGATCGATCCTGGGCTCTCGAGGATCATTTTTTCTTCTCAGGACTGCAGGCCTTGGAGTATAGCATCACTTCTAGATCCCACAGCAATGAGCAGTGAAAGGAATTCTAAGGTAAGGAATTCGAGACAGTGAGTGGTACCCTCCATGTGAGGGTTTGTTCTTACTAGCATCTCTGAGTTTTTGAAGAAAGGCGTCACAGAAAGAACACTAGCTTTTGAACCTGGATTGATGTTTGGTTGAACACTGACTGTGTTGTCTCCTAGCTGGGTGACCTTACACCTCCTCTGTACCTTGGTTTCCTCATCTGTAAAATGAGTTCTATAACACTCACTGGATCCTGGCAAAGATGAATGTGAGCGTGCACATAACAGGTGACAAACCAAATCGAGCTCCACTTGTTGTGCGACAAATGGCTCCATTTAGACCTATCTACCCTGAATAAGCACATTGCCTTTGGAGGGATTATTTGCCCCAAGCAGATGACATTTGTGGTCATCTTTCTGGGTCAGTACCTTGCACATAGTAGGCATTTAGTAAGCATTGGTTGACTGGATCTCTGCATGGCTGATCCAATCAAGTCATGTGGGAGATTTGAAGTGACAGACGTACAAAGCAAATGGCCTGGTTATGGCTCCTGCCCTTCTTAGCTGGACAGACATCTGATTGGTGCCTTTGTGACTAGTCACAGTGGCCCTCACATAGTCACTCTCAGAATCAGCGTGACATTGGTCAGTGTGGATATCTGCAGACCTAATGTCCCTGTGTATAAATGTCTATTTAATTATTGTCCTGTCTATAGCATTTCAATGCCTTGTACAAAATTTCTTCTTTAATCACTGTTTCTGCTCTGTAGAGAAAAGAACTGGTTGGCCGAGAAGCTTGAACCATCTGTGGCATTTAAGCCCTCTTTTCCCTTGACTGCTCAGCTGAATAGAGAATGTTCTTGCTAAGTCCCACTGGTTACTTGGCTCAGGCTCTGTGATAGCAGAGGAGATACCATGGCCAAAGTCTCACAGCTGGCCAGGGCAAAGGTGAGGCTGGGGTAGGCTTCCAGGGCCCACCCCCTGCATCTACCCTCCTCAGGCAGTGCTCCCGCCATGAAGCACACATCCCGTTGTCATCATGACCTGTTGGTTCTGTGATGTCAGGGTACAGACCCTCGCTGACTTGCTGTAAGTCTATTTGAAAAATATAGATTAGCACACGATTGTTCAGTGTTATTGGGGAAGACAGGGATGATGGGAAACACGTCCAGCCAGTCTGGCCACATTGCAGGTGCCCGCTCGTATCTGCCTTTGTCCTTCACTTAGAACCCTCACTGGAACATATAAGCATGGAAGCAGCTCACATTTATTTATTGAGTGTTTGCTTGGTGCCAGAAACTGGTCTAAGCACTTTTCACATAGTAGCCCATTTATTCCTCTTCCTCTAGAGGCTAAAGTATTTTTCTAGACTCCCTCAAGCTATCCATCCTCACACCCACTACACTGCCGGGCCTACCATCATTTCAACAGAACTTGCTGATTTTAAACAACATGTTTCTGAAACGATTTCTTGTTTTCTATTGCGGGCTTATAGCAGCCAGTTTGCTTCCTGTGATAAAAGTGTGTGTGTGTGTGTGTGTGTGTGTGTGTGTGTGTGTGTGTTGGAGGGGAGTGGTTTTCTTGGCTTTTAGTACAAAGGAATAGCCCCAAATCTGAACTCAAGGTTAACTCTTAGAAAAAGGGTAGAAGATGGGGACAAGAGAGAAATGAAAGCTGAGAGCCAGGATGTAAAACAAGTCAGAGTTTTTACTGAAAAGCTCAAAACTTCAGCTGAGCCTCCCAAGTACATATCACACTATTACATCACAACGTCACAACTGTCACACACACTTACTGGTCTCACAGCTAGCAGCACATCTAGCACCTCCTCCAGCTCCCTTGAGCAGGTTTAGGGGCCTGGGAGGCACATATCCAACTTCATTGTTTTAACCTCTACTCTCTTATTTGCACATGCCGTCCCCTTCCCCAGGAGCTCCCTTTGTCTTCTTTTCCACTTGGATCTCCTACTTCTCCTTCAAGATTCTGCTCAGATGTCCCCTTTTCCAGAAAGTACCAAGGTCTTTAGCATGATCTGGATATTCATGCAGCCCACACAACAGCCCTACACACCTCTGGGCATGGTCACGCAATGCCTTCTTCAAGGGCCGTGGAGGCTGCTGGAGGATATGTACCAAACCTCCTTTGACGTCACCATACCCCCAGCAGTGTGTGCAGAGCTTGGCCCACAAGCGGTGCTCAATGCATACTGGTTGACTGAGCAAAGTAGAACATGAGCATAATAACTCCACTCTGGTAAGCGGTCATGCTAAGATATTATAATTATGTGGTTAATAATTAGCTGTTAGCACTAGAGGCTAGGAGGCTGTGTTGAGCCCTTTATCCATATTGTGAAGATGGCTCTCAAGTACTGAGCACCTGCTGCTATCCAGGCATGTGGCAGGCAGGGCACATATGTTATCTTCATCCCAGACCTCAGAAATGAAGCTTACTATTGCAGGCTCAAAAAGCAGAGTGCCTGTCCAAGACACACAGCCTGAAAGGGGAAGAGCCCAAACCTCAAGTTGAGGTCTGCCCAATGGTTTCCCCTAAGCATGCTGTCTCCCAGAGCAGGCCCCTTATACCTTACTTTGCAGTAGAACTTGACCAGCCTCTGTGGGTCTCTACTGCCAGCCTTTGGTTCTTCTGAGTCTCAGTGCCTGCAGACTCAGCCTTACAGCTCTGCTTCTTGCCTGGTGATAGGCAAGTATGAGTCTTTCCTCCCCGGGAAACTTGAAAAGGCCGGAGCATACAGAGCTGATGTTCCAGCTGATGCTGGCAAAACAACATGGGCATTCAGGAGCAGGAATCACTTTGTCTGATTGCCGAGTGATTAACCCCTGCCCAGCCACAGCAAACAGAGGAGCTGAGAATGAACATATTCTCAATGAGCCTAAGAATAAGAGCCAACAGACTCTGCTCAGCAACACAGTTCTCTCCCTTACCAGGTTTATTTCCCGACCATGGGACTGGCATGGAGACAGCTGGCACATCCCACCAGGTCCCCCCTGGAATGCTGTCCCTCACCTGGTACACTAGTCCTCTTAGGACTTGGTGACTCCAAGTCTGATGAGTGCTTGGCGTCTTGCTCCCCATTCTGTGTACTCTGTCCCCTAAAGGAACAAACACTCACCAATGGCCTGATTCTTAACTGCAGATGCATTGCATCTGTGTTTTCTAGGTGAATCAAGCCAAATCCTGGAGTGTGTGTGACTCAAACAAGAGAAAATCTGGATGGTACTTGATAAACGTATTTATCGCTCAGGCTTTTCCTGAACTCTTACAATGTATCATGTTTGGGTTGGGTGTTGGAGGCAGCAGGAAATCAGACAGAATTCTTGTCCTGATCTGCAGGGGGCACCAGCACAGCCCAATAGGTCTGACAGTGTCGCACAAAGGAGGAGCTGCATCTAAATGAGGACTAGAGGCAGAACATGATGAGGCAGCAGGTGTTTGGTGATGTACAGTGGGGCTGAGGGCAGATCAGGAAGAGCTCCAAAGAAGAAACCTGCATGTAATACATATAGGCTGTCTTTATCTCCAACAGATGGATTAGAAAACCAAATAGCAGAGAGATGAGTCCTTTGCCCAAGGGTGTACCATGAGGCGACTAGGGGTCCGGGTGTAGTCAGTGCAGCCTGAGAGTTGACGCTCTTAGCCACTGTGCCATAGTGCCACTCCCTCCAAAGGGCAAAAGCTGAAGCAGGGCAGTGTGGATGGCAGTGGGTATTCCTGATGGCCTGTTGTGTGTATCGGGGCCCCCAAGACACAGTTTCTGGATTCCATAGAGAAAGCAGTGAAGTCTATTATTAAAAGACCTTGGAAAAACCTATAGCAAATCTTTGGAAGAGATAGGAAACTCCCAGAACAGAGCTACGATAGAAAGCTATGAGAGATCACTAGGAGTCTGTAGATGGGTAGGTGTGACCGGCAAGCTCTTCAGTGGCAGGGAGGCACGGTACAGGAAGGTAAGAGAAAGTTATACTCTGACAGGAAGGGCCCTGCTCACTTCAACTTTTTAACTGCTGACTCTACAAGGAGGTTGAAATTAGGGGTGCAGTGTCTTCAGCATGCTTAAGCAGGGAAAGCTTTGAACATGTAGCTAAGGCTTTGATTGCCTGGACCACCACAAAAGGTCAACTCCACTTTTTACTTATCCAGCTTCTAGGAAGGCTAGAGTGTTGGGGTGGGGGAAGTAAAACAAGATACACCCAAGATCAGAGAATGAGTTACGTGTAGGTTCTGTGATGCATTTTTGTGTAATGAAGAGTTAGACTTTGAACTTGCTGGCTCTGTACAATGGACAGCTCTTTAGAACCTCCCCGTCCTCATTTTAAAAATGGGAATAAAACTCATGGCTAACTCACCATTGAGGTACTATCAAAAGCAAACAGTGGCTGTTAGAACACAAGGCTACATTGTAAAACAATGTTCAGACAGAAAATTTGATAAGCTGTATTGTACAACTTGGAGCTATCGAAACCTTGAATTTCAGTCTTACTCTAGATACTGCTAACGAGTGGCCAGCCAAAGAAGAGTATACATGAGATTGCTACTCTCCTTCCTTGCCTTTATCGAACTCAGAACTATCCTTAAGAGTTCTGGTAGAAGTCGCTGAGATGCATGTTTGAACCACATTTTTGCTTGGCAAGGCAGGGAACCACCAGGTAAGCATTCCAAGACCAAACGAAAAGCCTAGAAAATAAGGAATGTTTCAGGGCTGGGTAGTTCAGGGTCACTCCATGTATAGGCTTAAAGCAAAGCCAGTAAAGCAAGACCAAAGCCAGGGACAGCATCCTAGATAAAGAATAGCCTAAGCAGCCAATCAGAGACCTGGCCTGACCAGCATCATTGCCAACACCTGTTGGAACTATGGCATCTCTCTCTGCCATCCCAGAAAAAGCTTTATTAGAAATTAGACTATCAGGAGTGAGGACTCATAGTTGGCAAAATCACCATTAAATCACTGCCAATAACACACACACATACATGTACACACACACACACACACACACACACACACACACACCATCCTCCCTTGTCCAAGTCCACCTCCAGGGCATTTTTATACACACAAGTCTGCAAAGGCTTGTGCCATGCTGGGGCCTTGCACCAGAGCTCCTCCAAGACAGACGGCACAAGGCAGATACCTTCTGTCTGACAGCTGCATTATCCAGACCCACAGAGCGGCGGAATCTGCATAGCAAATGGCTTACAAACCTGGAGCACAGCTTCTCCTGGTCCTGGCATCCACATCCCTGCCATGCTGCTTTCCCAACTGGAAGGCATTCCTCCAGCTCGGAAGATCCAGATTCAAACCTTACCCCAGGAGGGCAACTGAAGGACCCATTCCCATCTAGACTCCAGTGCTTTTACAATTATCAGAAGGGAGGCTGCTTCCTCCTATCAAACAGGCTACAGCTTCAGTGCTGGATAATATTCTGGAGTTTGCTCCTAGATTTTAAGTGTTTTGAAACTCTCAAGGTATAAGCTGCTTAGGATCTTGAGCTTGCTTAGGGACTGCACGATTCTCCTAGTGGCCCATTTTGGGAAAGATTTCCATTGGGTTTCCAAAGACAACAAGCCTACCCAGAAGACGTCCCTACTCCCAGGTGCAGAGCAGGAGCTTGGAGTCCGGTAGGCCTGGGTGTGAGGTCAGACAGTAGGGAAACAGCATTCACAGAAAGGAAAAAGCAAAGTGAGTTTGCAGGTTGACACCGGAAGGAGTGGCACTAAGAAAGCCTAGAACTGGGGCAGAAGACTCCTCCTATAGTTAAGTTCAACTTCCCTCAACCTGGAGAAGACTCAACTTGCCCAAAAGAGGATGTTCCTTTGATACCAGGAAATGGGGGAACCTAGTGTCTAGCCCCTAGGGGGACTCCTGGGAAGACCGGGGTAGAGGGGAGGGCGGGCTGGCGCCTAGGGCAACTCACGGAGGAGAAGTTGTGCGGGCCGCAGAGCTCGCCGCGGTACTTGCAGGAGAGCAGCATGTCCTCCAGCTGGTGGCCCAGACGGTCCATGAAGGCGGCGCTGATGCCCTCGAAGTGACGCGGGGGCAAGAAGAGCCGGAAGTCGGCCAGCTTGCGGAACCACTGGCGGCGTGTCTCGTCGCCCCGTAGCAGCTCGCTGACCAGCGGGCGCGCCGTGCGGTTGGGTAGCAGCAGCCCGAGCCAGTGGCCAGCATAGTAGAGGTCCCCCTTGGAGAGGCGCGGGAAGCGTAGCGGGTTGTTGTTGCACACGGTGACAGCGGGGAAGGGCAGCTGGCGGCTCCACTCGCGGTGCACCCGCGTGTGCGACGGGAAGCTGAGCCAGTACAGCAGGCGGTTCGAGGACCAGGACAGCAGCAAGCCGAGGGACGTGCAGAAGGCCAGCACCCACAACGCCCGCCGCTGGAAGGAGCCCCCCGCCGCGGTGCGTCCCGCGCACATGTGCCGCAGCCCGTGCAGTTTAGCGCGGCTCAGAGACGGCCGCCCCCTGCGGGCGACCCCCGGGCCCTGCAGCGCCCGCTCTCCGCCTCTGCCACCCCCGGGCTGCCCGGCCGCCGCCACCTCGCGGGCCATGCGGAAGCGTCCCGGGCCGGTGAGCGCGGCCGCGGGCAGCCCGGCTCCGCCGCTCCGGCTCATTCATTCAGCCCGCGGCTGGCGCCGGGCGGAGCCGCCATGGGAGTCCGCAGCAGCAGAGGGAGCGGCGGCGACCGCGCACAGCCCGCGCCAGGGAAGCGTGCGCCCGAAAGGAGCTCCGGTGGCGCGGCATTCCCAACCGGCGCCTCCGCCGCCGCCTCCGCGGGCGCCCGCCCGGGACCGAGCGCAGCCTCGGCCTGTCGCTGCTGGCACTGGCCTTTCCCAGGCGCTTCGTAGACTCTCTGGACTCCGAGTCTTCCTAGGGGATACCCGACCACAGGCTCTACCTCCAGAGAGCCCTCCTCCCCACACAGAACCCCTTCTCCAGCCCTGGGAGCTGCGCCCCCCTCTCCTCGTCCCGGACCTCGGGGGACCCTGCACTGAGTCCCTCTTGCTCCTTCTAACCCCAGCTTTTGCGCTCGTCTTGGGAGAGGGGCCACTCATCCACCATGTCCAATTTAGACATCCTTGAGGACCCAACCAGCCTGGCCCAGCGGTGCTGGGACACCGGAGAGAAGGCGCCAAGGAACGAGCGCCCCCAGAGGCGCACGGCGGCTCCTGGCTTGGCGGGCGGGGTGGGTGTGTACTAGGGTGAGTGGTCGCGCAACGGCTGCTTCCTCTTTTCGGTCCCTCTGGGCTTGTTCCTTTTCACTGACGCCGGGGCTGCGCTCGGCAGAGATCCACGAAGGAGTCCCCAAGTCATACGTCCAAGCCCTGCGAGCGCTCGCTGTTGCCTGTGGATGGGGGCTTCTTAGGGCGTCCTGAAGGAAGCTTCTCGCTGCCCGGCGCTTTCTAGGCTGCCGGCTGGGGGAAAGTGTCGCTTTCCGCTTTGGCTCGAATCGCAGGACTGCCTCACTTTTCCAGAAAAGCGGTGCTTCGCTGTCTCTTCCTCCTGCCCCAGTGGCTCCGGGTGTTGGAACTGAGGAGGCCGGGCAACACCTCCCCGGGGGCGACCCCGACTCGCTGCTCCGTGCGCCCTTCTCTGCCGAGACTCCAAGCCTGTTGTGGCGGTGGCGGTGGCGGTGACGGCGAGGCCAGCTGCGCTCCTCTCCTGCAAGCCCGGCCCTCCTCGGGCCCCGGGCGAACTTGGTCAGCGGCCGCGCAGCGGTGGCGCGGCTGGGCTCCCGGCACCTGCTCCTCAGCTCGCGGGCCCAGCGGCTGGGGCGGGCGGGGCGGCGGCGGCGGCGGCTGCAAGCGCTGTGCGCTCCTGGAGACGCGTTAGTGACGCGGCCCGGCTCCTCCTCGCTGCATTTTAATTCTTGGCCACTGTGGCCGCTGCGCACCGAGCTGGGAGCTGCTTGCCGGAGTTGGCGGGGTGGTGGTAGTGGTGGTGGTGGGGGTAGGGGGACGGGAGGAGGGGTGCGGTGCACAGATGTGCCCGGGTGTGCGCGCTTGTGGAAGAGATGTAGAGTGATGGAAACACTGTGGCTGTGGTGTGCAATCATGTCTAGATAAAGCGTGAGCGTACACTCGAGTGCGCAGGATGGGCGGGAGGGACAAAGGCTGTGCATCAGAGCAAGCCTGAGTGTGGTGTCATGCACAGCGCGTGGGCGGTGTGCACCATGTGTGCGAATGGGTATTTCTATCTCTTGGATGTGAAACTTGTGTCTGCGGGTGGCGTATTGTGGCTGCTAGGGACTGTGGGATATGGGGAGGACAGTGCGTCTGGTGGGATGTTAGTGGCTAGCGGGTGGTGATAGGCACGAATGGGTATGGTTTCCAGATGCGGTGTGTGGTTGGTGTGTGTGTGTTGTGTGTGTGTGTGTGTGTGTGTGTGTGTGTGTATGTGTGTGTGTGTGTGTTACAAAGGAGCCTGTGTGTTGAGGTCAGTCAGTGACTGGGCCTCTAAGTAGGTTGGGCTTGTGCACTGGGGCCCTCCTTGAAGGCAACAGCTGCTCTGCCTCTGCCCTGCCCCCTCTGCAAAGGGAGGAGAGGGAGTGTGTCCCTGGGCAGGACACTCCATAGCTCCCATTCCAGTGATTGGCTGATGACCTCTGGTCCTCTTCCGCTGACCTCTGATCGCTCCAAGATCTTAACATTTGGCCTTTTAAACATCCCACCTGCACCTGCTCGGCTCACTCACTAGGCCATCTGGCTCCATTTCATTGCTGAGGTTAGGGAGGTGAGTACTGACCCAAGGTCACACACAACCCGCAAGTGCTGGAGCTGGATCAGCACCCAGGTCTCCAAAGCACTGCTTTCCCCATCGTTCCGCAGCTCTTACATTTTTGTCCTCCGGCCGGAATCCATAGGATCTTGTTCCCATGGTTGCCTGGTGGTATAAGGTGCAGAGTAGGACTCACCCATATTTTCCAAGCCATTGCCTCACTGGACCTCACTGGGATAGCTGACACTTTGATCGCTATTACTCCATGGGTTAAAGGCTTTTCTAGAACTTTTGCAGAGTATATTTGATGAGTGAGACAGAGGGAAGGGACCCTGAGTATGGGAGGGCACCTCAGTGGGGGAAGGAGTAAAAGTTGTCTTTTGGGGACAGGAGACTTCGGGAAGAAAGGAATGATTTGGAGGAGCAGAGAAATTTCACCCCCATGTGATGCTGAATTAGGGACAATTCAGACAGATCTGTCCAATGGACAGCAGGTATCCAAAGAAGAGCGCAGTGAGGGTGGGTGGCCCATCCTTTCTGCTGTTCTGCAGAGCATTCCTTGAGCCCTTGTGCTGGCCACTCCCTGATGCTGGACTCTGGGGCCCTTGTCTCCAGCTCTTATACACCAGCCACATGTACACAAATATATATATATATATATATATATATATATATATATATATATACAATGCACATACACAAAGTACCCACAAACACATGCACTTGTACCCCACAACACATGCACACAAGATACGTGAATATTTCATGTATGTACATATTACATGGTACATGTGGTTGATGTATCATCTGTACAACCATACATTACGTATAACACACAAACATAAACACCTATACACACTACACACAGACACACAATTGCACACACCGAGAGGCCCTTCTCTTTCATTGGAGAAGAAGCTCTCACAGCTGGCTGTTGCTGAGATTCGTGTATGTGGATTTGATCTGTCAGAAATGTCTGCTGTTGGCTTTGGCAGGGGGTTCTGTGGCTGTCAGTGGTACTGGAGCCTCTGGCAAAGGGTTGCACTTAGTGTTCTGGGCTTGGTTCCAGGGCTCTGTCCTGGAGACACCCGAGTGACCCAGAAGCAGGGTGCGGTGAACTCGTGGTCTCAGTGCACTTATACCGAAGCAGTGAGCCAAGCAGGTACCAACCCCCATCATCTTCACTCTAGAGCGTCAGAAAGCTCCATGTTATATAAAGCCTTTAAAATGTTTCATGATTCTGATTTGTTTGGCTATTGTACGATTTTTCTTTCTTGGCAGTTTCCCTCTTGAAGTGCATGCCTGCTCCTTTGGATTGGCTGTTCTGTCATGGGTTTTCTTTGTCCATTCTCCAAATGGGCTGCTTGCTTGGGAGAGGGGGGAGGTCCAAAAGGCTGTTACCGAGATGGGGTGGCAACGGTCCCAAGCAAAGATTGGTGGATCATGCCCAGCATGTTCCCAATGTAACTGAAACACCTCACCCCCATGCTGTGCCTACCCTGGGAAAGTTCTGCTCTTTCCTTCAATCCCAGCTGAAGTACTGCCTCCAATTTAATGATTGTCTTGATTCTCCTAGAATTTCAGTCCTTCTTTCCCAGAGATCCCAAGATGGTTTTTATTGATGCCTCCATGGCAGACTTTTGCCATAAAAATTTTGTTACTGTTTGTATCCAGGCCTTTCTTACAGACTGTGAGTTCTTTGAGGACAGAATTTACATTTTATTCTTATTGTATCTCTGTCCATTAGCACAATGTCTCAGTACACTTAATTAACACACTGATACAGGGTAAGAGGGGAAAAGAAGTGGTATTTCTTGAATAACTGCTATATGCCAGGCATGGAACAAGGCATATTTTTATTTCTGCTCCTCCTCCTCCTCCTCCACCTCCTTCTCCCCCTCCTTCTTCTTGGTCTCACTATGCAGCGTGGACTCGTACTGATCCTCTTGTCTCAGTCTCCCCAAACTGGAATTACAGGTATGTGCCATCATGTCCAGTTTCAGTGGCTGGCACAGCATGCCTGAGGCTCTGGGTCTGGAACTGCATGTGGTACAGGGGATTGAATTTGGGACTTTGTATTCTAGGCAGGCAGGCACTTAGGCCACTGAGCTATCTCTCCAGCCCCATATTTTTTATTTTTTACTCCAACTTGGCAGAGAAGGAATTTTGAACTCTTTCTCTTTTGTTCTTCAGTTCTGGGAATCGAACCCAGATCTTTCCTGATGCTGTGCAAATGGCCTACTACTAAGCCATGACTGTAGTTTTGGGCTTTTTTTTTCCCCATTGTTGAACCAAAGGTTAGAGGATAAGATCTGAACATTGTTTTCAACCTTTCCAAAGTCCAAGATGCTTCTTTCAAAAGTACTACATTATGAAAAATTTAAAAAATATAACAATGCAATTTCTAAGTGCCATGATCTGTCCCAAGGGTTTGATACTAAAAGCAAGCGTCATCAGTGTTCTTAGTATTTCACCCACAGAATGACCGTAACATGAAAATGCCAGTGTTTTCTTTATTTCACAGAGGAAGAGCCTTTACCACAGAGAGACTGCATTATTAGATGAAGTCACACAGCAGCTAAACAGGGGGTCAGGTTTTAAATCCGGACAGTTGGCTTCCATTCTGGAGCTCTCAAAGAATGACTCCTCTGAATTGGCTTCCCCATCCCAGTGGACTCCACTGGCCAGAAAAACAAATTTACAAGGTAGTAGGGGAGCTGACCCACAAAACCTCTACACCAAGAAATTAGAACTTAGCACTGTGATTTCCCAATAATAAGTTTTCAAGAAAAAATTTCTTTGCTTGTTTATGTCTACAACATCTTGGGCTCCACACCTGGCATCCTGGCATTCTGTGGACAGTGGCACACAGGTCTCAGTGCCTATTCTGGTATGTGACCACTGCCACATTTACAAGCTCTTTTCTCCAATGAAATGAGCATTTTGGGGAGGAGGAGGTCAGTTTCTGTCAATGCAGTGCTCTGTGTAACATAATTTTAGAAGCTAGCACTGTTTTGGGCTTGGTTATATGTCACCAAATTCCAACATTTCTGTTTACCCCCGATTCCTTTGATTCAGGGGCTGGGAATGGCATTGTAGCTGAAATGTCACTTACCTCTGAGCCCTTCCTGCTGTAGGAATGCTTTCACTGCATCTTGCCTGCAACAGGGTACTGGGAATTTCTTTTCTAGAACATCCTACACTGACTCAAGCTCCTTCACTTCATCAAGATGAATTCTATCTCCTCATTAGTTTCTCTTAACTCCTAACTTATTTTTGAGGACTTACACTAAATAGGTTTAATCTTTGTTTCATATGGATCTCATCAGATAGTTCATAGAACCTGCATGCTTTAGCACCGAAGGAGCTTAGCTGTTTACTTTACTGAGCCAAGTCTTCACACCAGTGGGTTATCATTTCTAGACTAAATGTTCCTACTTCCTTCAGCTGCTTTCCTTATAGTATTTACTTTTGATATAGGATTATGAATACCATATCCTTACTATGTGGCCCTTTGGTCTTGTGGAGTATCAGATCCTTTACCCTGGATCTAGCCTTTGTAATTTCCAGTCTTTCTTCTGATGGTCTTAGGTTCTTACTTGTCCTTTTACTTCTGGAATTTGTTGGAGGTGCCAATGGCAGGATGAGTTTTTGGATTCTTTTTTAAGTATTTGGCACGGAGTCTAATTACACAGCTCAGTCTCATACTGATCCTCCTGTTTTCAGTCTCTCCAGTGCTGAGATTACAGGTGTGCACCACCATAACCATCTCAGTGGCCTGCTTAGTGTGCCTGGGGGTGGGACTGGAGTGGCATGTGGTACTGGAGATCGAACCTCAGTTCCTGCACTTGCCTAAGCAGGTGCATAGTCCACTGAGCTCTATCGCTGGTCCAGGGTTGTGGATTCTTCCTAGAACGCTGAATGCTTTTTCCTTTGGATCATGCTATTAATAGAGATGACAAGGGGCTGTGAGATAGCTCTGTGGCACAGGTTCCTGCCTGGCAAGGGCAAGGTCGTGAGTTTGAATCCCGGTCCCACAAAAACATAACAAAACGAATAGAGATGACAGCTAGCACTTCTTTCAGTATTAGTACTCATTGGTAGCACGGGGCACATGGGCTTTTGTGGATCTATATACCTGTGAACTTGAATCTCTCTTCCTCTCTCACTTTCTGTTTTTATGCTGTCCTTGGCTCTCTGTGACACATTCTTCTCCTCTCTTCTCCTCTTATTTCTCTTCTCTTCCTAATCTCTGCCTGAAGCTAGTGGTCCTTGATGGTAGCTTTTTATCTTCTTATCTTCCACTAAGGCTTCAGAGCCTTAGAACTGGATACAGAGTTTTAGAACCTGAGCAAATGTCCAATAATCTCTAGTGGAAAGTTCCAGTACTGGTGGAAAGAGAGTAATGAGGACACTCTTCTATGGTTTTAGCTCACGGCACACCCATTTTTCAATGCTTTCTCCCATATTCCTCCATGGAGTTGGCACTTACAGATGCATCTTCATTTTTTTTTTTTACAAGGGTGTTTGCAGCTGTACTGCCCTGTGGTTTTCTTACACCTGCACAGACTCTCCTGCTTCTCTTTTCTTTTGGGTTCCTTCTTCACTCACCAGATGTTTTTGTCTTACAGTCATCCTTGTAAGGCAAGGTTTACTTGAGCTCAAGCTTTCAGCCACCTCTCTCCGTCATCAGTAAATCCTAGGTAGAGGAATGCAAGTGAAGGTGCATGGAAGGCTGGAAGAACCAGATCTGGAAGAGAGGGCTTGAGGGCTCAAACTCTACAGAGTCAGTAGTTGTTTAGCTGAAGCATCGCGGTTCCTGTTTAAGGGAGAATCTTGAAAACTGGGATTTGATCCCTTCATTTCCAGGGAAGAAGTCAAGGTCCAGAGAGAGAAAAGACTTGGGTGAAATCACAAAGATTGATGCTGATAAAAGCAGAACCACAATACAGGTCCCAACTTCTCTTTCATTCACCCTATGATATGATCTTTTAAAAATCCATTTTGAAATTGGTAATGTATGCACATGGTTATAAGAACAAAAAGACTTCCAGTAAAATTCCCCTTCATATTCCCAGACACCCATTTTGCCTTCCTAAAGGTCACTCATGCCATCAATTTCCTGTGTGATCTTTCAGGGTATTGTATGTGAATATCACATACAATATTATATATATATATATATATATATATATATATATATATATATATATGTGTGTATATATATATATGTGTGTGTGTGTGTATAGTCTTCATAAGAAACTTATTTATATATATAAAATATATATATATATATATATAATCCTCATAAGAAACTCATTTTTATATAAATAAAAGTTGCATTCAGTGAATATCATTGACAAGAGTAATTATATTTCATGTTCTCCCATCTTTCTCCCCTGAATTTTCAGTGATTTTATGGTGGCCTTCCTCTGGCACCTCATTCCAACTTGTTATTTTCTTCCACTTCTCATTTCACATTACCCTGCTCTCCCATCCAAGAAGGACAGTAGGTTCTATGGCAAGGTGGTACACAGCACTTGCCATTTTATTATCAGATTTCTATTTAACTCTTTGCTGGGTACGCTAATGGATAAAAGCTCTGATGTGGATAATCTGAAACGGCAGGTAGTGCAGAGATATTTCTGTTTGCCCCTGAAGTGTGTTATATGATCTATTTCATTTTCCTGTTTGTATTTTCCTTTGGCCGGTTGTTACACATACACTGGCACCCCGGGGTGCCTGAGCACATAGATAACTCTTGCTGATCAACAAGGATGCTTGAAGCATGCGTTGGTTGATAGATCAAATTAGTTTGGGATTCAGAAGTCTCTGTAACTAATATATAGGGAGGGTAAAGCATGTCATGGAGGGAAGCAGGAAGTGTGATCTCAATGAACATGCAGTTAAACTAGAAAGAGGTAATCAAAAGTTTCATGGCTTTCCCCTAGCATCTGAGAAGCTGATCTGGTAGTGAGGGAGGTGGTGCTGCTTCCGACAATAATAATGACATTACTGAATAGCTGACGTTGAGCACCATCAGGTTTGGGGGGTCAGTGAACATAAGTTAACTCATTTAATTTTCATAGGACATATACACTTTCATTGTAGCTCTGTTATACAGGAAGGAACTGAGGCACAGACAGGATAAGTAACTGACCCCATCCGGGCTGGGATATAAACCCAGGTATTTGGGCTCTAAAGTATACAGTCTTAATAACCTGGTTGTAATTAGCTGCAAATAACAGCTCTTATGGATATTTATTCAGCACCCAATGGGCACTGGGCCATTGGCATTGGCACTGGGAATACCTCTCCTGAGATACGGTTTCTGCCTTACTTTTCAGTCTAACAGAGGGCAAGTGTAAGAGAACAGTACATATTAATATGAAGTATTAACAGGAAAATTTAATGAAATTAGAGAGTGTTCTACCAGAAAGGTGCACATTGTGTTAATAGAGTTCAAAGAAGAGGATTTCCTTTGATTGCTGTGAGAGTTATTGCCATAGGTTTTCTTCATTTTCCACCCATTTTCATTTTCTCGCCCTTGCTCCTGGAGAGTTTTTTGAGCCCTGCCCATAATACCCCTAGATTCAGGATCTGAGATGGAGACACCACCAGCATGGCTCCGTGTTGAGGATGCCCTGCTCTCTTTGTCCTCAGTGTCCGCCTTTGTAATGTCCACCTCCTTTTCTAAAGTGAGTTTTTGCATGTCTAATTGTTGTAGTATGGGCTTGCAAGAAGAACAACACAGGACATATTATTTATAGGATCATTTTATAATGGTCACCCAAAGAGTCATATGCAAAGAGAGTGCAGCAAATCTGTCCATACACTAATGACCTAAAGAATCCAAGGGAGGGCCTGGACCCTATAGTAAGTTCCTGCATGGGCCCAGCTGAGGACCCAGAGCCCGCGACAATGTCTCATGCACTGGGAAAGCCCCAAGTCGGAAGCTAGGAAGTCTGTGCCAGAAGGATGAAGTATGTGTGCTAGTAGGCTGAGGGATCTGCACTAGTGCCGGAAAGTGATGCTCTGGGTAAGGAGCAGAGCTCCTCCCGAAAGTACCACATCCATCCTTGGCACCGGCAGGGTCTTGAGCTCCTCCAGTGTTGAGAACAGCTGAGTGCCTGTCAGCTCCCTCCGGAGCCAGGATGCGATGCTGAAAGTCAAGCTCAGGGCTCTCCCAAAGTGAACTCTAGCCATCCCCAGTGACAACAAGGTGCTGAGCGCCTTCAACCAAGAACACAGTTGAGCTCATCAGAAAAGACAGCGAGGAGAACCAACGGCTTCCTGACAGTACTTGAACTTCTTCCTCCCCAGTTCTACCTCCTCTGCCATCAGCAAAAGTCTTCAGATGGGCCCCCACATGTAGCACCACACTGACTGAGCTCAGCTGGGTGCTACAAGCTGGCCACCAGTTGTCAATCCCCCACATAATGATGCCTCGCTGGCTTGTACTATTTAGTTTCTAAGCTTAGGCTGCCTTAATCACCAGCAGTCTCCTCCTCCAGTATTCCTTGCCTAACATTATTTTCTGTATTTAGACTTAAATAGCTGACTCTTAGGTGTAACCTTGGTTGGAGCCATAAAGTTAGCAGAGAAATGGAGCCTTGCATACCTTTCCACCCAATTTGTTCTCCCATACACATAACAAAACTCTCTTTAAAATAGTTAAGCATAATAACCCTCCACAACACTAACCGCCTACTCATATTTTGAAAAAAAAAAAAAAAAAGCATGTAGTTAAAATAGGATTTAATGAAATTTAAAGCCCCAGGTACAATTAGGCATTTTGTTCACGCTTTCTTGGCTGTCCCTTACACTTTTCAAGTCATGGCAGTCTTACCCCAGCTTTTACCTCTGCCTTTGGGAGCACTAATTCACCAGTCCCGAATCTGTCTTGTACACAGATTCCCTGCTGGGACTCAGAGATTAAGGGCCAGCTTGACTTGTCAAAAGTCCCACTCAGGCTGCTTTTGCTTCTGGCCGCAGCTTTCCCCACATCTCAGCCAACAGCGTTTGTTTACTCTCCTTTCTTTATAAAAGACCTGGCCAAAACACTGCCTCAGGGCTTTTCCCTCCCAGTTTATTTTCTGCGGTCAGAGTCAGACCACTCCTAGGAGAGGCAGAAAGGGAGAGGTTTAGCCTTTCCTTCTGCAGTGGTATGGACCTATGTGGTTAACTAAACAGAAGAAAGGACGAGAAGGTGAGCGGAGGGGACTACAAGGCAGAGGAGTAACAGCGTCAACCGAGTACCTATTGGGCGTCATTATGAGCGCCACCTAGTGATTCCTCTCGGCTGCACCTTAGGTGGGCGTTATCATGCCCATGTAAGGAGGAAGACACAGCGCCATCTTTCCCATTTTCTTTCCATTTTGATTTAAGCATAGATTAAACTATGGTGGCACGGAGCTGGGCATGGTGGTGCATGCCTGTAATCCCAGAACTTGGGAGGCTGAGGCAGGAGGATTGGTGAGAGTTTGAGACCATCCTGGGCTACAAAAGTGAGCTCAAGGCTCACTGAATAGCGAGACCCTGTCTCAAAAAGACAAAACAAAAACAGGGGCCTGGCGGGATGGCTTAGTGGTCTAAAGCGCCTGCTTGGGGAAGCTTGGGCAGCTTCAGGGACCGCGGTTCGATCCCCGGCACCACATGCTGCACCAGCCCTGCTCTTGGGGTGGGCTGAGCCAGCCATAAAAATGAGTGAATAAACAAAAGGTTCTGAAACAAGAAAATAAATAAATAAATAAAATTAAAAAAAAAAAAAGACAAAACAAAAACAAAAAAACTATACCGGCCGTCATGACATAAAACAACCACTACTCCTCCCCCGCACATGATAGCGACATGCGCAGAGCTAAAGCAGGCTGATTTTCCAGGTAAAGGGAACGAAGCACGGAGAGGTGAAGTTACTCACGCTCAGAATGTGTCCCACAGGTAGCAGAGCCAAGGCTGAGGGCTGACCCCAGCGTGTTGGTAGTTACTAGAAGAGCAGAGACCTCAGGATTTAGAAAGAGAACACCCAAAGAGGATGGCGACATAATTAGAGCTTGTATTTAAAAAAGCCCAAAACTCTTTGAGGTGATGGAAGAAGTGAAAGCAGAATTCGCTGGGGCCAGAAGAGGCTGTGTTCTGCTGTGGGTGCGTGTGGCAGCTGTGATCTGCCCAGTTCTGATGTGGTGCTGTTGGGGTAGGGCCCAAACTTGGTAAGACCCATGGTGAGCAGAGGTCAGGAGAAATGTCCAAGGGCACCAGTGTAGGTTTAGACTCAGTAACTTATTTTCTGTTTCAACATTCAAGTTGCAGTGCACACTGAAAGCCTCATGGTAGGCGTCATCTTTATAATTCACAGGTTTTCAACCTTTGAAAGGGAGTCCTTTGACTCCTTCCCATCTTCCTGCCCTCTTTCTTTTTTACTTATTCCCTTTTCCTGTCTCCCCCATTCCCTCCCTCTGTCCCGCTTTCATTCCCTCCCTCCCTTGTACCGTTGCTTTCTCCTTTCTAATCAATACTTCCCTAGATCAAAACTGCTTACGATTATCATTCATTGCTTTTCAGTTGCCTACAGCACTAATGAAGAACACTGGATGCAAAACAGTTTTCCAAACATTCTTGGAATTGTAACAGCAAGATCATAATCTTGGTGAGTCATAAGAGCCACAGTGCGCCTTAGCCCTTGAGCTGGAACTTCCACACTTTCATTGCTTCCCTGAGGAAATAACCCCAAAGTAAAGAAAAACTTCAGAGGTATTCACAGTGGGGCTTTCCACATTAGAACAAACAGATAAACACAAACAGTAAATTAAAAGCAGTTCACAGGTTCAATGACAGATGAATGACTGGGCAAATGACACTGCATTATGCTACATACACAACAGAGCCTGATAAGGATGTCAGGGTTTTGTTTTAGATATAAAAAGTACTGAGCAAAAAAGATCTAAGGCCGAAAAGCACTCCCACAGTGACTACAACTTTAGAGAAACATTTCTTTGAACATGAATGATCATCAGAAATAGGTTCTTCTGGTGAAGTTATTTGGACTTTAGACAAACATTCAAAACCCAGGTAAGCCTACCAAGGCCAACCAAGGGAAGGCACAATGGAATGAGAAAAGGTTTTCAGTTTCTCCAAAGTGGCATCACTGGGCTAGGGGGATAGCTCAGTGGCACAAGTGCCTGCCTGGCAAGTGCAAGGTCCTGAGTTCGACCCCTGATTCCGAGAAAAAACAAACAAAGAAAAAAACAAAGTGGCATCATTAGCATTTTTTGGGGGGGTATGTACTTTAGTATAGGGTCTACAGGTTCTTACTACACAGATCAGACTTGTAGTGATCCTCCTATTTTCAGCCTCCCAAGTGCTGGGATTACAGGTGCACACCACCGTGTCCAGTTTCAGTCACTGTCTCAGTGCACCCTAGGGGTGGGGATGGCATGGCACTTTGAGATTGAATCCCAGCCACTGTGCTTGCCTAAGCAGGCACTTTAGTCTGTTGAGATATCTGGTTAGCCTTATCATTAGCGTTTTGGGCCTTGGCATCCTTGATTTTTTTCTTATTCCTGACCATTCTCCTCAGCCTGGCACTGCCCACTGGCCAGTAGAAGTGATCATGGGTGCTGACCTCATGGCCAGCTACATGTGTCCTGACCTCTACCTCTGCATATTCTGACATGTTTCTTCTTGACATCTAGCTCCTGGTTCACCCTTCATTAGTGGGTTCTCCCAGGACCACCACCTGTCTCAATTCCCTCTAAGCAAAGACCCCATGATAGACACCTGGGATCAAAGCAAACTATGATGAAATCATACCCAGATGTGAACTTTCCCCAGTAAGGGAGGTATTTAGATACCCTGGCTGAGCCCCAACCAATGTGAATCGCTTGAACATTTTTCTTAACTGTAACTGTGCTTCCATCTTTAACTGGATCTTTAGTATGCACAACGTTCTCTTTTCTACTTTAGAGGAAGTGCATAGAAACACAGAAAAACAGTAGTTCAGCAGTCAAAATGCATGTCACAAAATCAATAACAATAATAATAGCTTTAATTAATAGGGATAGAGATATGGTATGCATAGCGCTAGCCCTCTGCACACACATTCTCCCATTCAATCCCTGCAATAAACCTAACAGAGGAGGTTTTGTGATTTCTTCTTGTATTGAGAAGGAATCTGAGCCTGAGATACAGAAAATTTAGGTACAGATTTCACTTCGAACTACTCGGATTTTGTGGATGTTGAATCCTCACTACCCTAACTATGTGATACAGACTCCCAGGCACTGAAGCCACCTTAAGATGGCTTAAGCATAAGCAAACTTTTGTTTTTTCTCAGTGGTGACTTTGTCCTACTTTATGTGCAATCCTGATAACATACTTGGTTATTTGTTTTTTTCAGGATCCCAGTAGAATAGGAAAGATATATATTATGGAAAAGAAAAAGGTAGACTTAAGATTCTTAAGTAGAGATAGCCTGAATGTATAACCAAAGCTTGACAACAACAAAAACAAAAAAAAAACCGAACAACTAGAGAAACAGATAAAAGGACTGAAAATAGATACCAGTTAGTGTGGGGGCCAATTCTACATATTTCAAGTAGTCCTAAGTTGTGTAGCCTATCCCGATAGCTGGAACCCACAGAGATGAGCTTGGACCATGAAGATATTTTGTTCTGTGAAACCCACAAAAGCTTGTAGAAAAGGACAGGGTATATTTCAGAAGGAGTTTACTATTTGCATAGTCTCATTTGCAAAAGAAAAGTTGTGATGTTTAAAGGAGTAAGTAAGTCCTTCATACTTGGAAATATTGGCTATTTGGGGAAATGACACTTCTTTGTGAAAGAGTGTTTAAATAACAAAGACTGCACTCTCATTGATTCATTATTTCAACCATCATCATGGACAATTTTCCTGATAGCCATTTTTTTTTATGTCTAAATGTTATTCAATGCATGGCTTAACATTTAGAATTGGTTACACGGCTGCTGGTTGGGTTATGTTGCGGATGCTTGGTCATTCTACAAAAGGGAGCTTTATGATATTTAAATGTTTCTATCTGTTTTCTGTTTTTTAAACAAGAAACAATGACAGACCAATTTTCACTACATTTCTTTCCCCTGTAGGAAGAAACAATAAAGGAGAAACAGAATTCTATTTCAGAAAATAGTTCTACCATTCATGTCCTCACCAGAAACTCCTGGAGTTTGTTGTGTGGGACTTGGAAGTCTTCTGCATTAAGCAACAGCAGAATTCTGACATTAGACAGGGTGATAGAAATCAGAAGATCTCAATAAATGCAGCTTAGCTATTAGCTTTCCTTGGTGGCTTCTTGGTGTGTGTGTGTGTGTGTGTATTTTTCATATACCCACTCACTGATTGAGCAAGAGAAATGTGAACTATCTCACTATTTCATGCAGTACTGATAACAAACTGAAAATTTTAGATTTGGAATTGAAGTTTTACACATGACAATAAAAGCATTTTGGTTATGAATTTTAAGTCTCATAAAATACAGAAGCCTTGGAATAAGCCTCAGCTGGGCCCTCACTCAAGCACATTCTACCCGACACCTGAGCTGTGGACACTACCTTCTTCTTTTTTTTTTTTTTTTTGACACTACCTTCTAAATCATTCTTCAGCCTTTGTCTTGTCATCCATTCTCTCTACACCACCAGGCTCAGAATTAATTAATTAATTAGGTACAGCATCTTGCTACATAGCTCAGACTCCCAGTGATCTTCCTGTCTCAGCCTTCCCAATGCTGGGATTACAGGAGTGTGCCACCACCCCAGTTTTGGAATGTTTGGCATAGCTTATAGTTTGCCCTATCACTCCCTCCTCTACCTAGGCTCTTGGCCATGATTTCTGTTTTCCCTGATCCATTCCCCACTCTGGCATTTTGATTATGTTATTATATTTGAAATTCTTCAGTGGCTTCCCGTTGCTTATTGCAAAACTTCAAAAATCTGGGTATTGTATCACACAATGGATCACACAGAAGACATAGCTTTGGGGAAATAAAGTAGGCTCAGGAAACAAAAACTAGAGGAGGATTTCTCATACATCAGTCTTGCTCATTTTTTCCAGTGTGCTGCACATTGATGTAGATGATATAGATACAGATATCAATATCTATCTTTCATCTATAATCTATCTATGCATCCACCTATGTATCTATGTATCTATGTATCTGTCTATCTATCTATCTATCTATCTATCTAATTATTTATTTATTTGGTACAGCATCTTGCTACATAGCTCAGTTTCACAGTGATCTTCCTGTCTCAGCCTCCAACAGTGCTGGGATTACAGGAGTGTGCCACCACACCAGTTTTGGTGGCTGGCGTGGCATGGGATGGATATGATGGTGCTGTCATGGCATGTGGTACTGGGATTGAATCCAGGTCTCTGCACTTTCCAGGCAGGTGCTTAGGCCACTGACCTATCTCCCCAGCCCCATGCTTACTTTCTACATGAAAAAATATCTCAGGAAGTTTTGACTAAGTCTATCTTCTAAGGTCCCTCATATACTGGCTCTATGTATCCTACCATTCTCTCATGGGACTTCTTGTCCTTGGCCTAGTTATCTAAGCTTCTTTCTTTCTCTTGTTTAAAAGAGAGGGAAACCTATAAAGCTGCATCACATTCTTCCAACTTTATGACTTTAAGCTCTAGTCCCAGATGAGATCTTCACCCTGCATTTGCCTGGTGAACTTGTACTCAGTGCTTCTGTGCCTGCTTGTCACTCCTCTCTCTAAGGCTCTTCATCTTTCTGAAAAGAGGACCCATCACTGCCTCCTCTATGCTTCACCACAAGCCAAGCCCCGAAACCTGAGCAAGTTCCTGAATGTCTTGTCTCTGAATTCTAATTTCTTTACTTGAAAAATGGAGATAATAATACCTGCCTTGCAGGTTTAGCACAAGAATTAAATAAAATAACAGATATGAAGCGTTAAGCAGGAAGCTTGGCCTATAGTAAGAACTCAGTGAATATGTGCTAAATCATAAATGATAATTGTTATTCTTAACTATCTATCTTTTGCCTGTGCACCTATCCCATAATCACTCAACAGTTATGAATCTCTCTTTTAAAATTTTTTCATATCTATCTCAGCAGTAGATCACATGTTGCTTTCCTTTCAGCTCCAGGCAGGAAGAGATTTTGGATTTGTTCACAGGTACCTGCTAAACACTTTAAATAGTGCCTGGTACCTAGAAGCCACTCCGTTTATTTGTCAATTGCTTGATTTCCTCATTCGGCTCTCATCAGTCCCGTGTGATGATAGATGTGAAATAGTTTTAAAGTGCATCACTTGGGACCAGGGATATAGCTCAGTGGAATAAGTGTCTCCCTGGCAAGCTCAAAGTCCTGAGTTCAATCCCTGGTACCAAATAAATAAATAAATAAATAAATAAATAAATAAATAAATAAAATAAAATAAAATAAAAAAATAAAGTGCATCACTTTACAAACACTTTGTAAAACAGTGCACTGCACTTTCACTTACACTTTCAACCTCTAGACTGATACTCAGGTTGAGTTAGCAGCCCATGAGCCTGTTTGCAGCCTGCTGTCCCCTAGTGCAACATTAAAGTTGGGAGATATGCAGCTCACATAGGACGTTAGTACTTCTGGACAGAGGTACACAAGGCAGACATTCTCATCGGTGTCCTTGTTTTCTGAAGTGGATATCTGAACAGACGAGTCACTGAAGCATGTTGCTAATAGAAACATAATTTTGGTATTTTGAACAGAGTCTACTTAGCCTAGTTCTCCATATAGGATGAGATTACTTTATCAAAGAAGCAAAAGTCACATTGGAGGGGCAGGTGAGGGACATTTCTGTGTGAACTTCACTTTAAACAAGACTTGGAGACTTCTTAGAGACCAAATGGCCCCATTTTATTAGTATAATTTTTAGACAAGGGAGTTGATAACAAGAGAGTCAGGGAGCTGTCCAGGGCCAGCATGCAGCTGTGGGCTTCCTTGTTCACCATCCCTCCCTTCACTGGACCACAGGGCCTATGCAATAAAAGAGGGAAAGGCCTTCCAGAGGGAAAATGACACTACCTAAAAGGTGCTGGTCACATGAAGTTATTAAGGTCTCCATTCCTTGTTTATTTATTTATTTTTTTAAAAGAATACAGGGCCAGCCGGGCGTGGTGGCGCACGCCTGTAATCCCAGCACTCGGGAGGCTGAGGCAGGAGGATCGGTGCGAGTTCAAGACCAGCCTGAGCTGCATAGTGAGACCCTGTCTCAAAAAGACAAAAAAAAAAGAATACAGGGCCAGCCAGATAGTTCAGTGGACTAAACTGTCTGCTTAGGCAGAGTGCAGCAACCAGGGTTTGATCCCTGGCATGCCCTGCCTGTCCCACTCCTGGGGTGCGCTGAGACAATGACTGAGATTGGGTGTGGTGGTGGGACACCTGTAATCCCAGGGCTTCGGAGGCTGAAAACAGGAGGATCACTATGAGTCCGATCTACGTAGTGAGACCCTGTAGACCTTCTACAAAATACATTAAAAATAAATAAATAAACAAAAGACAAAATGACTAGAAAAACAGCAGCATTAGAAATAATATAAAATTTCACTAAACAAAGAAATAGGAATTCAACAATGGCTGCTGTATTACATGAAGTTATCTTCAAATTACTTGTTGACATTATCAGCTGGAAATGTGCAAGATTGAGTTAAAGAAAAACAAAACAAAACAATAACAAAAAGATATAAAAAATTCAAAAGGAAGAAAGTTAAGAATAAAAAGAAAGAAAATTAAGCATTAGCTACTCCTCTCAAAAAACCAGCAGAAATCGGCAGTACAATTATCCAAGCTGTCCTGCATATATACATAAATACATGGTTTTCCCCTCTTTCTTTTGTCCTTTTCCTCATAAGGTCTTCATTAGTTGGTATCAGGTAGCTAGGACCCATGGACAGAAGCCAAGAAGCGAACCTTCTCTACACATGAAGGAAGAGAAACATAGAGAGGTAGAAAGGTAGTTTGCAGCCAGACAGGTATGATGCACTTTATCACTTAGGTAGTGAAGATGGTCTTATTTTCTTGTTTTATCTGCAGGAAATTTGGTTGGGGTACTATAAGTAGGAGGAATCTTCTGGAAAATGACTTCTGAATAGACAGGAGAATGGATGAGAAAAGGTGAGGAGAACAGGAGACAGCAAGGTGATTGTACTTTTTTCTGTTGGAATTGACGAAGTTGTGGTCCTGGTAGTGACCAAGGACAGGAAGGGTGTGTGTGTGTATGTGTGTGTGTGTGTGTGTGTGTGTGTGTGTGTGTGTGTGTGACACAAGAGAGAAGCAGGCATATGAAACTGTTAATGAAAAAATAGTAACAGTTAATCAGGTGCCCAGGTAATTAAGTGAAAGTCAGAAAAGTAAGCAAGATGGATGCATACAGCCTTTCAAATGATAAAGAGGCCCCAAAGACTGGGATTCCTATTTAAATAAACACAATTTAACTTGAATAAGAGAGATTTCTTGCCTGGGATAGAGAACTAAGTTAATTAAGGAAAGTGGCATGTGGGCTGTCAGATTATTACTTAAGAAATCTCTACACTCATGTGTTCTTTCACTAAGATTGTGTTTACTTCAATCTTAACAGCCGGGCAAGATTCCTTTATTTATTTATTTTTAGTTTTACGTATTTGGCACAGGGTCTCTCTATGCAGTTTGGACTCATAGTGATCCTTCTGTTTTTAGTCTCCTCAGTTTACAGGCATGTGCCAACATGCCAGGTTTCGGTGGCTAGCTCAGTGCACCTCCGGCGGGGTTGGCATGGCATTTGGGAGTGGGGATCTAACCCAGGTCCTTGTGCTTGCCAGGCAGGCGCTGAGACCACTGAACTAGCTCTTCAGCTCATGATTCCTTTAAACTACCACACTGACCTCTTCTGTTCTTCAAAGGGAAGCAGAACAGTCCCAAATTTGCAAGACCGAGGCTCTGTTCCGTGGGTTTGTTTGTTTCTGCTTCCAGGATTTCCTGCCTACTCTCCTTGCAGTTTCTCCTACATCTTCCTTCCTGTCGCCTAGAATGTCTTTGTTGAATTCCTAAACTCCTGTGTGACCTTCATTTAAGTATCCCCCTTAGTAGTTCCATTAACTAGGCCAACCAGAAATTAAATCCAACTTACAGAGTCTGGCCCAATGATTGGAATCCTGTAAGTATTCAGTAGCTGTACTTTTGTTGAAAATATGAATAAATAAATGATGAATTTAAACAAGGAAGGTAGGATATATGAAATAAAAGGAACAATTTTATTTCACTGGTGGATTTAACCTATATGACACCAAAAGATTGGTTGAGTTATTTTATTTGTGGTAAAAGCAGTACCACCTACGTATCAACAGCATTATGAATCACTTACATAATGTAGGTAGAGTGCTTTTAGTGGGGAAAAAAATTGAATAGATAAGTAACTATGTCCAGTCAACTCTTGCAGCAGTAACGATCCAGCTCCTTTTTCAAGCAGATGTGGTGTGAGAGGTGTCTAGGGTGGTAGGAACTACGATCTATGTACGTTGAAAGATCCTCTTGGTATGTTGTTGATATGATTTCAACACATTGCAGCTATGAATAATGATATAGCATACAAACAAATGGTTTGATTTAATGGTTTTCTTCCATCCCCAGGGTCTCCTGATTTCATGGCCACTTCTCAGATTGTTCTCAATTCCTTTTCTGTCCATGTATTAGTTCCTTTTTTCCTCTTTTTGTTTCTTTATCTTTCTTTGTTTTCTTCCTCAACCCCCTTCCTCCACTGACTGCCCAGGCAGTGAGTGTGGCAGCTCCTGGTTAGATGTGATGGGTTGTTTGCGGGTGTGTTTCTCTTTTGTCTTCATGTGCCTACGAAAATGGTAACAAAAGAAAAGGAGGATTCTTTCAAAGACAAAGAGAAGAGAGAAGACATCAGTGGATTCTATATTTTTGTCTGTGTTTGAAAGCGGAACAGAAATGGCTAGACAGAGGAGCTATGAGTGAATGTGCCTGCAGAGCGGCACTTGGACCAGAAGTGACACTGAGCTAGTTCACCCTACAGAATGCCTCTTGCATTTCATCATGAATCCCAAACTGGATTCATCACTTTCCTCCTTCTATCACTGCCACTTTCACCATCATCATGGTCTCCTTCTTTCTCTGTTTTTGGAGGCATCCTGTGCTCCTTACCCCAAAGGATAACAACACTCACCACTAAAGCATTGTCCAGCACTCCTATCTAACCCCAGGACCCATTGTGTGGATGTTATACTGTGGTATACTTGGCACATAGTAGATATGACATAAAGATTGGATGGAAAAAAATCTTATCTCTGGAGTATGTTCTGTACCTAGAATGACATCATTCCTCTTATATACCCCATGGCATCAAGTAAGATGAGATTTTTATCAATAAAAGTAGTTTTAAAATTTAATCATAGGGTAGAATTACTATGCTATTTAGGAGTATAATGTTCTAATATCAATATTTTGTATTATTGTGATGCTACTGTTGGATGGTTGTACATTGAAACTTGGATGTGTGGATGTTCCTACGACATCTCCTAAGCTTTCTGATGTTCATTTGCATACCTAGTCTGTGCTGGTAAGAGACAACATTTGTACTCAGCTAGGGGCAATGCAGTGCTTAGGATGCATCTAGTCTGGGCATCAGGAATTCTGGGCTTATGTCTTAACTCAGCCACTGTATTAAGAAAAGTCTCCTCTGGTGGGAGTAGGCCTTTCACCTTTAACATGATTTGGTTGGACTAGATAGCTCCCAGGATGTGTGTTTATTCAAGGATTTGAATATATCCAAGCTGGTTATTAACCTCCAACCAGACTCATCACAATCCTGTTGTCAGAGAGATCCTGACACCAACTTTGGCTCCTTAGTTCAGGTGGTGAAAGAACACGCACAAAGACTGAGGTTAGGGAACCAGGCGCTGATCTGAGCAAAGAGTCTGGACTTTGATCCGAAGGCTCTGAACCTTTGTAAAAAATGCCTCTGAAGAAGGTGGATACTGGCTGTGCATAGGTTTGATCCTTACCCTGTATTTTCTGCTGTTCTCTCTTTTTATGTTTTTCTAGGAAGGAAAAATTACTCAAACACAGTCCAGAGACAATCTTCTCTTAGAACATATATCTGCTGATTCCAGTGATGTCTGTTGTTCGCAAAAATGCTTGAGGGCTGGGAAGAAAATTTCTCTTATCCCTTTGTTTCTAAAACATGGAAGGCTGCATTATTTTGTGTCCTTGTATTACAAATCTGGTGCAATGACAAAAGCTTTCTTGGGGAATCACGGAACCTAGTTTTGCAACCTACGGTTACAGAGGCAGACTTAGGAAAAAATAGAGCTCCTTCTGGGTCCAAACAACTTATGGAAGAATGATATAAATTCCAAACTCTCTGCATACCTCTGGCTCTATCTCTGCGGAGAGGAAGAAAAGTGGGGGGTGGGGGGTGGGCGTGGGGGGGGGAGATTTCTTTAGTTAGGCACCTATTGTGTTCCACCCTAGCTGCTTTGCATCTTATCTGATCTTTCCAACCTTGCTTAGAGCCTTCTGGACATGACTCACCCATTTCATCAACAGAGGCATTGGCACTTGGAGAGTTGAAGTATCTCATATGAGGTGATGCATTAAAGTTGAAAACTGAACCCATTGCGGTCTGACTCCAGAGCCTGTGTTCTTTCTATTTGGCAATATAGAACCATGTATACATTGTGGACGGTCATAACAAGTGTAACAAGTGTGTGTGTGTGTGTGTGTGTGTGTGTGTGTGTGTGTGCGCGCGCACAGTAGTAAAGGAAATGATGCAACAATGGCCAGTGAGCATGTTCATCTGAAAGGTAATGTTTTGCCCTGAGAAAAACACGTAGAAATTTGGAACATGGAGTTCTAGAAATTTGGAACATGGAGTTGTGTTTTTTTTTTTTTTTTTGTGGTACCAGAGATTGAACTCAGGACCTTGTGCTTGCCAGGCAAGCACTCTCCCTGGTCCTCAAGAAAAGTTTTACTTTCCATGCATGGAGGTCTTGATTTGTTGGCATCCATTAGGCAGGGTTATAAGTACCTTCAAGCCTAGGAGTGAAAGCTAGAAGTTTTCATGTGAAGTTTAACAAGAAATGCTTCTCTGTTATCATCTTGGTCTGTAGGTTGTTTGATAATTCTGTTATTCTATATAATACTTCCTTTTTTTTTTGTCTTTTTGAGATAGGGTCTCACTATATACTTCAAGTTAGCCTTGAGCTCACTTTTGTAGCCCAGGCTGGTCTCGAACTTGCACTGATCCTCCTGCCTCAGCCTCCCAAGTGCTGGGATTACAGGCATGTGCCACCATGCCTGGCTACTGTATACTACTTTCTTTGGAGAATCATTTGCCTCCCTGGTTTTGTTTTTCATGGCTGAAGCAATGACTTCTAAGCCTATAACTTGTGGAAAATCTTGCTTGCAAGTTGGAGATCTATGTATGCAGCTCTTTTTGTAGACTCCATTGAATACTTCCTACACACTTAAACTTCAGCATGCCCAGTGTTGACTTCCTTTTTTTTTTTCTTTTTCAATATTCTCCTTTTACAATTTTCCCCTCAACAAATGCCTCCATCATTCACCAAGTTGCCAACATCAGAAGTCCAGATATTGTTCTTAATTTCTGCCTATCCCCAAATATTCTTTTTTTTTTAATGAACAGAATAGATTTATTGGGGGGAAAGAAAGTGTTCTGCTTTGTGTATAGGTGTCCCCGCAAAGCCTCATGCAGTCGTGGGGCTGCTTCTGGAATTTGTAATTGATTGTTATGGGAATGGGTACTGCCCCTCCTCTGGTGCAGGTGATTTGCCTTTCAATGTAAGGAAGAAAGAGAAGTTAGCTGCTTGAGCTGCTGGTGGCTCTCTCCCCTCTTTTGCTCTTAGCTGCCACCATGAAAGGTTGCCCTCTGCCATGTGCCACTGTGCCTTGGAGCCAGTTGAATATGGACTGAAACCTCCAGTAACTGTGAGCTAAATAAACCTTTCCTTCCCTCATTTTTGAGCGTCGGGTATTTGTCCCAGCAATGAGAGAAGAGTAACTAAGACAGAAAGCTTCTGTCTGAGAGAAAGATAGAACGGGGTTCCCAAGTGGGTGGTCCCCAGGAACCTGTCTCTTCCAGGGACTTTTATAGAGGAAAATCATGTGGTGAGGTAGGCCTAAGGTTGTAGAGAAGACATGGGAACTCACTTAGGTGGGCATGAAATGGGACCACACTATGGCAAACTAATGAGATTATAAGCACCATTGCTCAAGTAAAATTGATTAAATCCAGTACCAAATGGGGAAGTGAGTCACCTAGCAAGTAGACAGGGGCAAGAACACCAAAGTCTCTTCCTGTTGGGCTTGGGTAAGTGACTCTTTCAGGCTCTTTCAAGGTGATTGATACTTACTTAGCATATCAATCCCTGATGCCCTGATGCAAATTCCTTACATCTCTCAAATCCATCATCCTTTCTTTCATGCTTTAAACTTCACTAATCTTGTCAAGACCCCACCACCTGGAATAGACAGCGTTCTCTACCTCCACCCACACCCATCCATTCTTACTGCCTCAAAACACTTTTTATAAGAACTGCTAGAAACTCTCTTTATCTTGAAAATAAAGTTAAAACTCTTCAGTGGCTCCTAGGATAGTTGTGAAACATGTAGTGCCTAGGATTAAATATCAGCTTTGTAACTTACACATGCAAATTAGAACATATGTGTAGAATTAGAATACAATTTCCCTAATCTATCTCCTTATCTTTAATGTGGAGTTAATAGTGCTCACATTATAATTGTTTTGTGAACATTGACTCAAATGAGAATAGTAAATGTAACCTATTAAGTCAGTATCTGGTATATACTAAACTAAATTTAAATAGCAGTTCTTTTTTTTGTGACAAGGTCTTGCTAAGCTGTCGTAGTTAGCATTAAACTTGCAGTCCTTCTATTTCAGCCTTCCAGCTAGGCTGAAACCTAGTGACTGGCAGCCATTCTTAAATGGCAATGTCCTAGATGTTGTTGAGCCTTGTCATCGTGGGGCACAAGTTCTGATGTCCAGCTTTCTACGTAATGAAATAATTCCATTTCATCCTGGACTCCAAGTTAGGCGGTGACTTTTCTGAGAATTGTAATACGTTGTGCTTTTCTCAATGCACAATAGAGAAACACCATGGAACCCACCTGTAGAGTCAAGATACCAGAGATGAGCCAAGGCAGAAGCACTCTTACAGTCAGCAAAATCAACTGCAGCAGAATCATCTAGTCATGCTATGAGCAAGAACAGCAAGAAGTTTTGAACTCCAGTCCCGTAAAAAACAAAACAAAACAAAACAAAACAAAACAAAACAAAACAAAACAGAATTAGGAACAGCAAGAAGTAAGTGCCACACACACTTAGCACTCCATAAATATAACTAGGAAAGAATCAGGAAAGAATGGAAGTGGAAGCAGATAAAAAAGCAAGATTTCCAGTAACAGTAAACAAAGACCTAAGGTAGAAAGTGAACTTGTCAGCATGGAAGTGTGGGTAAGAGCAGCTCAGTAAGATGCTTAAAATGTTCCCTTAACTATGATGGTGAAGAGTTATTACTGTCCTTTACAGTTATTTTTTTCTTCTGTCATGCAGTATCATTAAACCATTGTGCGGTTTATTGTACATAATTATTCCCAATAAATATATATCATTTTCATCACAGGAGTGTTGATTTCATCATTCTCGACAAACTCCTGTGTTTTCTGTTATAAAATGGAGAGTTAAAAACCCTTCTAGTTTAGTAACATACAGACACCTGGAGGGAGATAGGATCCTACGTGACATTTCTTAAGAAATTCTTTTTCTGCTGATTGACTCCCTGCTCTCACATCTTCTGTCTTGTACTTGACCATTATATATGCTGTTTGAAGTATTCTGATTGTTTCCTGGCTCAATCCAGAGAGAAAGAAATTCTTCACTATGTGGACTAGAACAGCCAAGTGCAGGGAGGCCACCCCGGGAATCCACAAGTGATGGTGGCAGAGATGGCTGTGCTAGGGGTCTACCAAGTGATTGCTGGTGGAGTCTGGGTTAACACATGTGGCAAGCTGAAGATAGGGAACATTGCCAGGGATGACTCTATCCTATGTGGACTTCATGCATAAAGAATGTGCTATTCTCAGGGTTTCACTCCATCTGTGATTATATCTGGGCAGCAAGGAGCTCTGGAGCTGGAGAGACATGGACTTGCCTTTGCAGCTCCATTCTCCATTCTTTGTTAGCAGTCAGGTTATTTTAATGAGCAAGTTACCACTGGGAGCTTTAATGTTCTCATTGGAACTATGTTACAAGGCTGCTGGGAAGGTTGAGGGAGCAGGCAGAGGAAGCTCTCAGTACTTTGCATGAGACAATCGTAGCAATTTTTCTTTCCTTCTATCTCAAACCATGAGGAGAGGATTCTCTGAATGCTATTATTATTTACCTATGCCAGGTTTTCCAGTGTGCATTTCCTTTCAACTGAGCATATTCTTCAGGATCATGGGCGTTCTGAAATGTGGATTTCAGCACACCAGACCCACCCTTCCACACCAGGTGGACAGAGAGGAAGGGAAATTTTGACCACTATATAGAGGAAGTTCTAGGCCTTTAATTCTGAAGTGTTTTCCTTGAGCCTACCCTTCTAGAAAAGGCTGTGAAGGCAGCAGTTTATTATGTAACATGGACTTGCTGTTAGGACTTGCACATGGAGTTTTCATTACCAGGCTGCATAAAAAAGCAAAAGAGCTCTGTGTAAAAGGTTTAAATTTTTTTTTTTTCCTACAAAGGTAGACAAGTCAGGGGGTCTGATACATTCTTCATTCTGTGGTTCTTAAGAACAAAGATAAATGGAAAAGAAAGATTCTATTTTTATGCTCTGAAAGCGTTTGCTTTAGGTCAGAAAAATAGCCAGTTAGGATATTTAGTCCTGTCAATACAACTTGAATCAGGCCTTTCTGCTTCTTTTTCCCTTCTTTAGAAAAAATTAATTGGGGAGCTGGCCATGTAGGGAGATAAGAGGCTGCATGAGACTTACAAACTTGCCTGATCACAAAAGGATTAAGGAAACTAGACCTTCTTCAGTGAAGGCAAAACCCAACAGGCTGTGGGATGAGCAAAGCTTCAATCCAAATCTGACTTCTGATTCTTATTTGTGGGACCCTGGGCAAATCATTTGAGCACTCTGAGCTTCAGTTTTCTCATCTATATATTGGAGGCAATAGAAATGACCTTGCGTGTCAGACCAATGAAGCGGGATCTAGTATATCATAACAGTAAAGTGCTTGGTACCTATTGGAGACAAAATGCATTGATTAAGCCAATATCTGGTGCATGCCCCAACAGTGAGCTAAAGAAGAACAATGCTGATGACTAGGAGCACAGTTCTCACAGAATCCAGGAGGGAAGAAACCTTGCCTGCTCATTCTTGCACTGTTTTTGACATTTGTTCATAAAAATGACTGAAAAATAAACCAAGAAAGTATGAAACAAATATTGTATTGTCATTCCTAAATAGTCTCTGTTTATATACCAAATCTCTGTATCATGTTTTTTTATTGGGTACCAGGGATTGAACTCATGACCTCACCCTTGCCTGGCAGTGTATCGTCTTTAAAAAAATCTACAGGTATAGAACAAGAAAAAAAATTAGAGCATCTAGAAAAGTGCATATTGTAATTATGTGAGTTAGCAACATGATTACTGTCTTTAGGAACTTTCTAGTGAACAATCCAAGAGAGAAAAAGAAAAAATTAAATAATTCTCTTCATCTGAGAGAGAACGTGGTTTTGTGTTTTTAACAGAGGAAACAGCTCCTTAGCATCATGCTCCCAAAGGTATTCACCATTAGGAATTTATAACCCTGCACCCAATACTCAATGAGCATGGTGTGGCCTAAGGAATGCTACCTTCAATACTGCTTAAGTGTGTTTCATTTAGCTTTTAGCATATTGACCTTTGTTTCAAAATGTTGAGTAGGCTTGGGCTTGAATTCTGGTTCAACTATTTTCCTGGCTGGCCTTGAGAATGGACTTAAACTCTTTTCTCTTCTGCAGACTAGAGTCCAAAATATCACTGTTTCTCTTATGTGTTCTTATGTGATACTGTAAGCAGAAAGGGATAAAATATCTTACACAGAGCTTGCACAGAGTAGGTTGCCGAGATATCGGTTCATTTCGTTCCTCTTCCCTTCATTATAATATAACCTCATGATGTTTTTCTGGGAGTGTCTAAGCTGATGGATAACTCACTTTCAAGTCTTCCTGTATCTAGTTTTTATTGTTTTAGCTTCCAAGGACCCCATAATGGTAGTTCTGAAATATAGATCTGAACATAACTCCAGTGTCTTTCAGCTGGAGTGCGATTACTTGAATGTTCATTCAGAGCTCCTCACCCCAGAACTTCTGCTGGGCAGACAAATATTGATGTCCATGATTGCCCAACAAGTACTTTGAATCATGTCTTAAACCATTGACTGCCCCTGCATGTACCATGGCTTTGCATTGGCTCCTTCCTTTGCCTAAAGGACTCTTTGCCTCACCCTCATGGCCATATCGGAAACCTGTTTACTCCATCTAGCTCATTCAGATAGCACCTTTTCTGTTAGGGTATCTCGGAGTTAGCCCTCTTCTCCCCGAATACTGTGATAATTCTTTTGCATTTTCTTACAATATACACTCTGCCTTTCTATGGTAGACAGTGACTTATTTTGAGACCAGTCTTGGTGCCTGGTCATACCAGCCACTGCTTTAGTGTCTAGGTTCACGCTGTTTGTATCTAGTGCTGAATGGAGACTCCAGTGGACTGGTTCACACTTCTGCTATAATCTTTTTTTTTTTCTTTTCTTGTCTTTTTGAGACAGGGTTTCGCTATGCAGTTGAGGCTGGTCTTGAGCTTACTTTTGTAGCCCAAGCTGGTCTCGAACTTGCACCAGTCCTCCTGCCTCAGCCTCCCAAGTGCTGGGATTATAGGCATGAGCCACCACGCCTGGCTTGCTATAATCTTTTAAGTAACCCTGAGCTCTGCATTGCTCCTGTGGTTCCTTTCTTTGTTGCATTTGGGGATTTTCAAGAACAGTGATTCAGGGACCTTGGCTATTTAACCCTGGCATTTCCAATCAGTCAGTGGTGTAGAAATAAATGCTTGTTGAAGAATGAATTAAAGCATTATGAGTGAATGAATAAGTGAACACCTCTGGACCCCATCTCACCTTCCTTTTAAATAAGGGGTGGAGACTGGGATTCAGCTTGACATTTTAATGTATTTCCATTACAGGCAAATCTCATTAAATGAAATTCTATGGAATTACATATTATGTGAAAGTTAGATTCTAATAGTGCACTATAAAGTGCAATAAAGTGTAAAAATCAAGTAAATAAGGGCAATTCTGACAATCTTTTGGGAATATGTGGCACTGAAAGTAGTATTTCTCATGAAGTTCAATTTGTTCAATTTCACTTCTTCCACTGAAAAATTTAATGTTTTTATAACGTTAAATAATAAATACCTGGCCTATGTCAAGAAGTCACACTGAATGTGCATCCTATCACAAAAAACATGTATTCTACAACAGTGGACTGAATTGAGGCCCCAGGGGGAGAGCCCTGGGAGAGAAGTTGGTGATGGCAAGATCTTGATGAACCATGGGTTAGAAGCTGAGTCTTCTGGAAAGAGGGAGTTAGCCAAGGCTTGGAGAGTGAAGGACAGTTCCGTGGTGGAGTCTAAAGATAGGGACAGAAATGAGTGACTCAAAGAGCCAGTGGAAGGACACAGGTTGGGAGCCAATAGCAAACGTGGAGAAGCCAAGAAAGAGTTGCGAGATACAGGAGGAGAGGTCAGGAGATGAACCTAGGGACGAAAACATCGAGGTTCAGGTTCTGTGCGACGCCTCTCTGAGGCCATGGGTATGTGTGGCTCTGAGTGCTCCTGGGAACAGGATTTCCTAAGCAGGGCTCTGTAGGTTGTGATGCGTTTTGTTAACTCCAGGAGTTGTGGCTTCCAGATGCTAAATAATTTTTCAATTGCAAAAGCAATACACCTGTCACAACATTCCAACAGCAATGTCGAACTATATAAAATAGAGATGAAGAGTCCCTTTTAATTTCTCCACTGGCCTCTGTCCTGATCTCCAAGGGAAGTGGAGGCAAAACCTTTGGTATATAAGCTTCTATGTGTTCGTGGCACACATTTGAACACAAACACTCACATGACGGCTTCTTAAGAATAATTTTTTAAAAAATGCTGCGGTCACCTACATTCCATGATGCCTCATTTTTTCCTCACTCAATAATATATCATAGCATCCTTTTTATATTCTTTTCTTTTTTTGCTGGATATTTCTCAAAGTAAAGAAGGACCATTAAATTATTAGATGATGTCTGATTATTAAGACCATTTCTTCTTCACAAAGAAAGCTTTTCTTCTATCCTTTTTCTATCTGTTAGCCCCTGTGAACCAGAAATTAAAGATTTATGTTGCTAATTATTATTATTTTAAATAAAATTTCAAGGGCAAAGCTTTGCTGGAAATATCAGACACGGTAATTGTGTTTGCGGATCGGCGCTACTCCTGAACAGCAATTCACAGTATAAAGCTCAAGTAATTAGAACAATAAGCCCAGGTTAATTAAAATACTGGGTAACATTTGGGCAAGAATAAAATCCACTTTGGAGATTTTCCAGATGCACATTCATTTTGTAGGCTCTTAATTCATCCTGGGAGCTGGTGCTGACAAGGTAGGGTGTTGGCGCTACTCAGTGCTGGTCTGCCTTTGATCGCACCCTGCACATTTCTCTTCCCTGGTGCCAAGACCAGCTTTGGAAGCCTACATCCAGTTGTTAGGAGAGCATCACTGCAGTTGTTGAGGCCTAATCTTGGGTACCATTCTTGTGTTATTTCCGTCCATGCCACTTGTCTTAATGGTTACAAGCTGCCTAATTAAAGCAATTAGTCAAGTCCCGAGGAGTTTGGATGCCATCTGAAGTTTCTTCTGCCTTTTCCCCCTATCTGGTACAGAAGACCTGCTCTCCTTGAGGGACTAAGTCCCCACGCCTGCTCACTGTGTTGGTTACAACGTGAACAACTCCTCTCATTGCAGTCAAGGCCCTGTGGTCTGAAAGTGGAGCATAAGGGTCTCCCCTCTCAGGTGTCCTTCTGGGCAGTGTCTGCTCCCAGCTGGCGATAGATGCCCCTCAGGTTTTATTCACTGATCATGCCTGCATTGTTAATATCCCACCCTAGTTGCTCCTTGGCATCTGTGCAAGACTGGTTTCAGGATCCCAGAAGATACCAAAATGCATGGATGGCCACTTCTTGTAGAAAATGATGCCATATTTGTATGTTGTCTCACGTTCCTCTTATATACCAGGTGCTGTGTAAATCACTGTTATATTGTATCACATGGAGAATGATGACAGGGTAAAGGAGTCTGTGCATGTTCAGTACAGATACAACATTTCCTCCCATATTTTGATTTGCAGTTGGCTGATTGAATCCATGGATGAGGAGCTCAGGGATCAGGAGGACCATCTATATGTGTCTTTGAATTACTTTCAGGTCATGTTTCCCATTTGTATTTTCAGAGCTTCACCTAACTCCTGCCTACAGATAAGGGGCACCCAGTAATAATAAGTTCACCTTCCTTATAATTCCCTTCCACCCACTGAGTTTCTGTTGAGGAGAATAATTACGTTAACAGGTATTTTTTTGGAGAACCCTCTTTGGTCCAGGTGTTGTACTGGGCACTTGGAAGGATCAGAGATAAGGTTTTTGCACATAAGCGTTTTACAGACTGTTGGGAGTTGAAATAGATTCATAAATGACTGTAAGACATGAATTTCGTAAAGGGAAGTTTAAATCGCCACGCGCTCAGGGCAAAAGAACCTTGGAGAGAGAGAGACCCAAAAGAGCTTCATGAAAGAGGTGGCACTTCAGGTGGGATTTTGGTATTTGTAAAAAGGTGTGTGTGTGTGTGTGTGTGTGTGTGTGTGTGTGTGTGTTTGTGTGTGTACTGATAGAAGGGCCAAAGAAAAAAGGATCGAGATGCTTCCAGGAAATAAAACCTCCAGCATAAGCAGAGATAGGATTTCAAGAAAAGACTGCATGGCTGTGTTGGTGCAGAGTCTCACATTTATCGCAAAGAAAAAACAGTGTTGAGACAGCAGCTGGCAGTTCCCCAGCAAGATCAGAAGGTAGATGCATTCTAAATTACGAATTCACCTACCCTCCTCCTCTTCAGCTTCCTCTTGATGCTGTCCTCTTTTCCTTCTGGGACGTGTGCTCCCTTCCTGGCTAACTACTTCCTGACATGTTGCCCGGGTTCCCAGGCTCTCCTTGCTTTCTTTCCCCTTCTCTAAGAAAGCTCCTTCTTAGGACCAGTCCTAGCAGTCTTCTTTATACGTTGGCTTAGATTTCAGGCTGCCTCCTGCCACTTAGTCCACCTTAGCAGGGACCTGACTTCAACTTCTACAGAATTACCAGGAAGGCTGGGTGCCTGCTCTGCACTCAGCTTTCTCTGTAGCTAGGAATTGATAGCAGGAAGTGGGGTTCCCTTCCTGCAGCTTGCCTCACTGAGGCCGAACCGCACATCTGCACAGCCAAAGCGTGTTTTAGAGGAGAAGCACCGTAAGCTTGTGCCCCTGGAACAAGTTTTGTTTCTCATTACATTAATTAATGAAGTAAGTAACTATAGCACGTTGTCTGCTTCAGGTTTTAACTTGCTTTTATCTTTGTTTTTTCTTTGAGCAAGACTCCCTTTGCTCATCCTTATAAAGTAAATGCCTTCCGAGGCCCTGGGAACCAAGCACAGGAAGCAAGCAGGCAATCGCCTGTTTCTTAGGAGCAGGGAACACAGTTCAGCATGCAGGGGAGGGTTGCTGTTAGAAGACATTTTTTGTTCTTGAAGTTTCAGGGAAGGGAGAGACATTAGATACTGTAATCCCATACATTCAGTCAGTGTAGTTTAGGGTATGGTTAGTACTGTGGCGTAGCTTTTCTGGCTTCAAAAAACCCAGTGTCACACACTGGGGATGGCCAAGCTGCTGCCCTGGATTATCTGGTGGACTATGAAGGACTAGTTGGTCACAGCCATACTACCAGGCAGCCACAAGTGGACCAGGGACAGTCCAAGTTTTCTCTCTGCGTTTACATGAGATTCAGACCATTCCCTTTCTGAGTCTGTGTGGACCCTTGGATTTGGGAGAAATTTTATGAGGAAGGAATTGGGAACAAGGAAACACAGTGGGAACTACTAAGCAAGGTCATTCATTTGTGATGCTTGAAGTGGTGAGTTACTAGAGGTGGGGGTAACCTCAACACACTGGTGAGACTTATCCCAGCCCTGTACTTGTGAAGTGTTTGGTTAACATCACTGAGCGGGGCATGGCAGTGCTTCCTTGTAATCTCAGCATTTTGAGAGGCTGAGGCAAGAGGATCACAAGTTTGAGCATAGCCTGGGCAACTTACTGATTTAGTGAGACCTCATCTCAAAATAAAAAGGGCTGGGAATGTGGCTCAGTGCAAAGGCCCTGGTTGAATTCGCAGGACTGAAGAAAAAAAAATCAAACACAAGCAAAACTCCAATTTTGTGGTCTGCATTTGTTCCCACTGGGCTCCTGTACCTGTGTTTTAGGGGCTATCATAAAATGTCTGTCATCCAAAATCCACCTTGAGCTGCCTACAGGCAGGATTAATACTTATCTGTGTCTTAGATGCTAGAACACCACAAGTAGCAAGCAAATGTTAAATGATTACATGTGCCATTATTTCTTTGGGCCCAGGAGTGATATTTTGCATTTAATAGATGTGTATCACTTTCTCCTACAGAACTAGAAAACCTCCTCTTATGTGTTCTCAGTAGAGCAGAGACAGAAGGATAAAACTGAAACTAAGGCACTGTGAAAACACCAAACGTTGAGTATTGTTCCTGTGCCATCGTTTAAAATGTTCATCATTTAACTGCATTAAAATACATACTCCTGTAAGCTTCCTCTGGGCACGTACCCACACAAAGATTAATGTGTTTCTCAGTGTATTTTCTGTTGTTACAGCAAATTACATAAGGCCGGGTAATTTAGAAAGCAAATAAGGTTATTTTAGCTCACAGTTCTGCAGGGCCAAGAGCACAGTACCATATCTGCTTAGCTTCCACTATGAACTCCATGTTGCTCCAGCACATGGAGGCAAACCAGAGCAGGTGGGAACCCACTAAAGAGGGGCAACAGGAGCGGAAGAAGCAGAATCTGCCTCACAGCAGCCTGCTCTCTCAGCAAGCACTCCAGTCCTAGCAGGTGAAAGCAAGAACTTACCCCGTAAGGAAGGTCTTCATCATTTCAATGGTCTGGTCACTTCCAACAACCCTTATCTGCCAACATGATGGCTGAAGTTTGGGGAAGTGTCCCCCAAAGGTACACGTGCTGAAGGTCTGGTCCTCAAGCCATGGCACTCCTGGGATAGGATGGAACCTGGAAGAGGTGGGTTCTGGGGAGAGGTCTTCCAGGCACTGCCCTCAAAGGGGTCCAGCCCTCTTTCTCTTATCATCCCAGGACACCAGGTAAATGAGCTTCCTCTGCCACGTGCTTACTTCAGAATGGGCTGCCCTAGTTCTAGAAGCTACAGCACTAACTGGCTACAAACCTGAACTTCCAAAAATATGAGCCAAAATAGATATTTCCTTTTTATAAACTGATTATCTCAGGTATTTGTGGTAGCCATAGAAAGTTGACTAGCAGAGACCAGATTCAGCAAGAACATTATTCTTTTTTCTTTTGTATTAAGTACAGAGCCTAGAGGGTCTAAAGAGTCTCACTACACAGATCAGACTTGTAGTGATTCTCCTACTTTCAGCCTCCCTAGTACTGGTATTACAGGCACACACCACCATGTCCAGTCTCAATTGTCCTCTCAGTGCATCCCAGGGGTGGGGCCAGCATGGCAAGCTGAGAATCCAACCTTGGCCCCTACATCTGCATAAGCAGGCACTTTAATCTGCTGAGCTATCTGGCCAGCACTCAGCAAGAGTTTTTATGGAAACAAATCATAGCAACCTGTTTCTAGAAATTACTACTACTACTACTACTACTACTACTACTACTACTACTACTACTACTGCTGTTTTATTTCTTTCTAAAAGAAAACATTTTACTTCTTTCTGGGGGTAAGACTCAGAAATAGGCATTTCTCAGTCTTCAGGGGAAGTAGATTATAAATACTTTTTATTAAATTTTGGGGCGCAATGAGCCCTTCTTACATGGGGAACAAATACATACTGAACTTTTATGACACATTTTATTTTTGCAGAGTTTACAGCCTCCTTAATGACAAGCTTGATGCCAGGTTAACTGGAGCATTGAGAATGCGCTGCTCCCTGAGTCACTGGCTGACTGGATAGTACACAGCACTGAAAGCTGAATGATAGCGGGAGCAGTGATGACAGCCCTGGGGCTCCGTCTACCTGAGACACCATGCCTTTTATGCCATTTATCTAGAGCTTAGGTAGGGCCACCACATATCTACTGTTCTGGATTTCTCTTTAGGGACTGACACGTGTAGAGGCAGCACAGGTCAGAACCAGCCCACAGCAGCTAGAATTATGCCTCTCTTCTGAATCCGCTCTCTAGTGCTTGAGGGTGGAGGAGGTGGATCTGTCTTCATTTTTATCAACATCACTCCCGCTCTGAACTTCAGATATGGAGAGATCAGAGTCTGGGGCAGACTGAAAGTGGGGCAAAGGCAGCTGTGTGTGTGGGTGAGAAGTGCGTCTGAAGCATCTGCGTCAGCCTGTGTTTCCTCCCAAATGACAGTGGGAAACACCAGTAGGAAGTAAGATCCAAATGCCACCAAGATCCAGCCAGGGTAAATCTTTTCTGCCTACCGCTGTTTTGGGGGTTTACAGCAAGTCTTCCCTTAAGAAACTGGGGGAGTTGATTTGTGATTCATGCCAATTTGATGCAGCGAGCCTCTGTTAAGTGCTTGCTATGTGCCCAACACATCCATGAGGTGATACTAGAAAATTAGAAGTCTTGACTTCTGCCTTCACTAAATTTACCACTGAGAAGTAGACTCATTCATTCATTCATTCATTCATTCATTCATTCATTCATTCATTCAGTGTCATTTTCTGAATAGCCACCTGGAGCTTCATGTAGTGCTAGGTAGTGAAATAGGCTGATATCACCCTCCAAGAATGTCTAATAGACTGATGAGGGATATAGGTGCTTACAAAATGAATGAGGGGCCTGGGCAAGCCAGAGCAGCAGAGGGTGGTAGGCACAAGGGAGAGGGTGATCATTTCCAACTCAAGCATGAGTCTGAAGGGGCTTCTTGGAGGAAACAATGTCGCAGAGCACTGTGAAGGTCCAACAGGCATCTGTGAGGAAATAATATGACTTATAAGCAGTTTGCTTTCAGAAGACAGAAGTAACCAAGCTTCAGTAATTTAGGGGATGGATTGGTGATTCACAACCACAGAGGGCTAGGGCATTTGAAACTGTAGCTATGTCTAACACCTCTGGAATAGATCCACTGCTAGTTGGGGAATAACTTAAGACACAAGACAATAACTGAAGTCTTGCATTCTGATAAGAGTGCAAATTAGTACAACTGTTTAGGAGAACTGAAAGTAGTTCCTACATTGAAACATATGGCAGTCCCATGACACAGGTATCCTGGCTCCAAGTAGAATGGAATTAGGCATGTACATTCATCAGAAGACTTGTATGAGAATTTCACAGAATCACAGTTCCCAGTAGTTGCAGATACAGCAAATTACCAATGCCATCGTCAATGTAGAAGGAGTAGTAAATTGTGGTATATCCACAACTGTATGTAAGTCTACAGATAAATCCCATTAATTTAACATTTTGAGTGAATGAAGTTAGACACAAAGGTGTACATGCCACTTGATTCCATTGTTATATAAAGTATAAAAAAGTCAAAATGAATATATGCTCATGCAAGTCAGGGTATCCCGTATATTTTGGTGAGTAGTACTGGAAATCCATGTGTCTGTGTGCTGGTGATGTTTTTCTTCTTTACCTGAACATGGATAACACACAGACCTTCACTTTGCCAGAATTCAGTGAGCTGTTTTCTCTCATATGGACAGATTATACCTCAATATACAGTAGAAAACTATATCTGTAGTCTAGGCTGAGATCACAGTAGGAAGCCTTCTGTAGTACAGGGTGAGATCACGGGTGAGAGGCACATGGTAAGGTCATAGGGATTTGTAGTTTACAACAGTTGTCATTAGTAAATTGGGCCTTCTTGGGTCAGTTCTCAGGAGGTTTGGTCTTTGTGTCATTAAATCGAACACCTCAGCTTCCCCAAATATGACCTCATCCCACTCCTTCACGTTTGGCAATGGGTAATATTGTCTCAGGAAGCAGAACAAGGTTGTTGGCAAAGCAAGGTTTTGCCCTTGTGATTCCCTCTCTTGTGTGTCAGCCGTGGGCAGCTTGGCTCTTCCTCTAATTCCCACACTTAGTGGATTAGGATAAGAGGCTGGTTCTGTTCTGACAGATGTTGCTATGATTCGCTCCTAACCCCACTAACTGCCCTCCTGCCAGATTCCAGCAGGAAGAGGAATATGACAGAGCTATGCAAATGTGACAACTGTTGCATAGGATCCCAGGGGAGCTGGCAGCCGTGTGCTTGTCAGGTGTCCCTGGAAATGGTGTGTGCAGAACCAGGACCCCATTCCCCAGTGCTTGATGCATCCGGAAAAGTCTTTCATGGAGCCATTATTGCTCTTGTCTCAGCATTTCACGTTGTTCCCTGACATTTGGCCATGACACGGAACCACCATTGTTCTCTTTTCCCCCAGCTAAGAGAGCATCCTAAGTGTCGGCAGCAATAATGGCCCCCCAACAAGAGAAAAGTCACTCTTTTTCTACCCTAGAGAATAAAGTGGGGGAGAGGAGACAAGAAGCTGATTCGAAAAATTCCTCTAGGCTTTGGCTAGCATGCTGTCCTTTCCACTTCACTCACTAGGAATGTCACAAAAAGAGAGATGGAAGAAGATGTGGCATCACTTGTCATTGTTCCTGACAGCCTGGGATCCCAGCTTGAGCCTGAGCTGCAGCGGAGGGAGAAGAGAAGGAAGAGCATGGGCTACAGTGTTGACTTCCTTTCAGGCTTCCTGCTTGAGATTTTTCATCTGATGTTTTTCCATTGTTTAAGGATTGTCTAAGGAGTATCTGTGAGGGCTTGGATGCTAGTGGTGCCATGGTGCCCAAGCAAATAAAACTAGACCCTAGCTCCGTGGAGCTCACAGCCTCTAGTGGCAAGACAGGTATTAAAAGCTATTCATACAAAGGATTAAGTAAATGAATCTATGACAGTTGCTGGGGGAAAAAGAGAATAAAGATGTCAGAGCATGTCATCAGGTGCTCTAAACAAGTCTGGGTTAGGGAGAGAAGGCTCTTCAGGGAATGTGATTTGAAGTTGGTACCTGAAAGCTGAGCAGGAATTACTTTGTGAAGAACATGGGGGAAACGTTCTTGGCTGAGAGAGAATGGCTTCCATGAGTGTCCTGAGGCAGGAAGGAAACACAGGGGGGCTGACCAGTGTGCAAAGCTGGAGAAAAGTTCAAGACTCAGATGAGAGGACAGTCAACACTCAGACCACAGGCCTTGTGGACTTGATGAAGAATTTAGATCTTGATTATAAAGGTGAAGGGAAGCTATAAAAAGGTTTCAAGCAGGTTAAAGATATACTTACACTCATGCTGTTAAGCAGGCTATTTTACACTGTGTGGAGGACGGAGAAGCAAGAGGGTATGGGATAACAATCCTGGCAATGCGTATATAGTTGGTTGCCAAAAAAGAATGGTCGTGATGGAGGGGGCAAGTGACATTTGTGTCATAGAAGGGATAAAATTTCATGATGAAAGTGATGAGTTAAATGAAGAAATGGATTTAAAAAAAAGAGGTGAGGGGCCCAGCAGGATGGCTCAGTGGTCTAAAGCGCCTGCTTAGGTAAGCTTAGGCAGCTGCAGGGACCGTGGTTTGATCCCCGGCACCACATGCTGTGCCAGCCCTGCCCTCAGGGTAGGCTGAGCCGGCCATAAAAATAAAAAAAAAAAAATTTAAAAAGAGGTGATATTTTTATACAATGGAGCATTACTCAGCTATAAAAACAGATAAATGCAAAGCTTGTATAGGTAAATGGATCCAACTAGAAACTATGTTGGTGAACGAAAAAATCTGATCCACATGTGCAAACACCGTATTGTCTTGCTGCTGTAAGAACCTGAAAGAGTAAACAAAATGTGAAAGGTTTTAGATAGATACTGTGAAAAGGAAAGAATTTGCTCAATGTGAAGGAAAAACTGAGATGAAGCAAAGGATGAAAAAAGAATGGAGAAAGATATATCTATGCATATATACAGGCCAGCTTGGACAGATGTACTGCTGATTTCTGTTGGTCTATTGAAAGGAGCAATTCATGCTTAAAATTTCATTTTTATTTTTATTTTTTCTTTCTTTTAAATTTCTTATAACTTCCTTTTTGTTGTTGTTGTTTTTTCTTTTAAAAAAACAGTTTTATAGGTTTATGTCTGATAACATAAACAACTAATTTGAAGATAACACCATGAAATATAGCAATCATTGTTGAATTCTTATTATTTTGTTTAATGAAATTTTATATCACTTCTAACTCTGTTTTTTAAAATTTATTTCTTTAGGGGCTGGGGAGGTGGCTCCGTGGTACAAGTGCCTGCCTGGCAAGTGCAAGGTCGTGAGTTTGAACCCTGGTCCCGCAAAAAAAAAAAAAAAAAAAAAAATATTTCTTTAAAATTTTCTTCCAAAAATAAAAAAAGAGACAGAGGAAAAAAAAAAAATCTGACGAATCAGAGAAAGGTGGATGCGTGGTGCAAGTACCAGGTTTTGGGCCTTTGTGATTCGAGGAAGAGCAATACTCCTGCTGAGATCATCCCTGACTGAGGTGGGAGAAATCAAGGAAAAGCAGATATACAAAGAAGAGTATTGCATCTGTTCTCATCTTATCTAACCCATGGGAAAGTCGTTTCTCTGTAGATAGGAAAACAGATATAGATTCATCAAAAAATTTTGGCCCAAGTTTCAGATCCAGTTATCTAAATTTTAGAAGCAAAGTGCCTTATGCTTATTTTAGAGATTTGTATCTGCTGTATATTTTTGCAGCATGTCAACATTTATTGAGCCATTGCAAATATCTCGCCCAACTTTAATTTTCACCCATGCCACTCCGTGTTGTAAGTAAAGCAGTGGTTGTTATATCCATTTTATGGGCAAGGATACTGATGTCATTAACGTGGTTATCGTCAGAGAACTACAGCTGCTGGGAATGGGATCGGAACTTGCAGACCTATGGATCTCAGCTCAAGCTTTTCCTCTCAACCCTCACTTCTAAGTTTAACAAATACTAAAGTCAGGCAAATTGCTGAGCTGATTCATGTTGAGCAATTTACCTAACTTCCCTGAGCCTCAATTTCTTTACATACAAAATGGACAATACAGTGTCTACCTTAAAGGTTGTACTCAGGACTCAGAGAACAGCAGTTGATTGAACAATTTAACACAATTATTAAGACAAAGTAAGCACTCAGTTCTCATGAGATGAGAAGCTTGTCCTGAGCATGCATATCTCAGTCCAAAAAATCTATCCCCTGAGAAGCAGCAGTGCCCAGCCTGGAGAGGGCCTGGAGAACTGCCAACCAACTTTCCTTGGAAGGGCTCCTATTACCTCATAGATGATCCATAAAGACGTGGAGCACAGTTTTCCCAGTATTAGGCTCAGTGGTGCTGTCAATCATGGAATCTTGACAATTCTTCTTCCACTTTCTCCCCCATCCCCAAGGCAGCTTCAGTACAGAGCTCACTTCCTTCCATCTGATCTGTCACCATAGCCTTTAAATAAGTACTTGCCAAAAGGGATGTGTACTTGTGGGTTTTCCATCATCTGTACAAAAATGCCTAGACCTACTTGTCAACAAGGAATGAATCCTTACTGTTTCATGCCAGTCTCCTTCAAACTCACCTCCAGGTCTTTTCCTCTACCCCAAAAGACAAACCATCATCTGATACAGCACCCAAAGTACTCTACTGCACTTGTGACCAAATGATTCCTTCCCCAGAGCACCTCTTTTCTTCCTTTCCATTTCAAGGTCCCACTCAAATCTCACCTTTGCAAAAACTGCTTCTGACTCTCAAGACTAGATATCTCTTCTTCTATTGATTTTTGAACTATTTAGTACATTTTCTAAGCCCTGAAGACTGGGATGGCTTCTTATTCACTGATATAGCTAGAAATACCAGCACAGCATCCTATACAACATGAGATTTTCATAGTCATGAATGTATCCCTGTTGCCTGGAATATGCTTTAAGGAAATGAAAATCCAAGAAGTGCATTTAGGTATCATTCAGGTGTTTCATTAAACAGAGTGAAAGAATTCTTGACCTACCACGTGCTCTGTGTTATGCAGGGGATGCCAGAGTGAAAGAACAATTCTCTGGCCTCAAGTGTGGTAGAAGCTCATTGATGTTTACCATCAGCCCAATATGTGCTACACTAGGAACACAGAATGCTAAGACAGTTCATTAGAAGAGACCCCTATTCCAGACAGAGGCAATGATGGAGGGGTCATAGGTTGAACTGCATTTCCTGGAGAGAACAGTTATTCCCACCACCCCTAGACATACACACAATAATTTGTCTATTACTCCAGTTTCAGTGACCTGAAATATATCAAGTGGAAAATTTCAGAATGGAAAATACCCAAGATGCTCTTCTGAGTACAATGATGAAATCTTCTGCTATCCATTCCACCCTTCCCAGACCATCCCATTTGTCCACATCTTCATGCTCTGCCATATCTGCTTACTATTCATTTAGTAACGACCTCACATATCAGAGTGACTGTTAAGGCAAAACAAGGTTTGTGTTCAAATCACTATTTATTTTACTTGATAGTAGTCTGAAAAGTTCAAGAGTCATAATGATGAAATTCTGATATGCTAAACAGCAGCTTAGCATGCTTCCTTTAAGTTTTGACTTATAAGGAGAGGAAAAGTGTTATATGCTGAGGTTGCTAATATCTATGGGAAGAACAGATTTGTCCAGAAAATTGTGAAGAAGGAAACCGACATTTGTGCTAGTTTTGTTGGCATACCACAGAAGGCAAAAGCTATGCAAGGGTACATTCTTATACTTTTACTATAGTATACTATTTTCATTGTTCTATTTTTAGCTATCATTGTTTCTCTCTTACTGTCCCTAATTTACAGTGCAAACTTTATCATATATATGCATATGTAGAGATTGGATAATCTTGAAATGTATCCTCTATGGATAAGCAGGACTGTGATATGGTGAAACCCAAGCCCACTTTCTTTCTTTCTTTCTTTCTTTCTTTCTTTCTTTCTTTCTTTCTTTCTTTCTTTCTTTCTTTCCTTCTTTCTTTCTTTCTCTCCCTCTCTCTCTCTTTCTCTTTCTTTCTTTCCTTCTTTCTCTCCCTCTCTCTCTTTCTCTTTCTTTCTTTCTTTCTTTCTTTCTTTCTTTCTTTCTTTCTTTCTTTCTTTCTTTCTTTCTTTCTTTCTTTCATGTATTAGCTTGTTGGAGGGTTTCACTATGCAGGTGGGACTCATAGTGATCCTCCTGCTTTCAGCCTCCCCAGCACTGGGAACTGGGATGACTGACGAATGCCATCAGGCCTGGTCTCTGGCCAGTTCAGCCTACCCTGGGGGTGGGGCTGGCACAGCACGTGGGTCCCTACACTTGCCTAAGCTTGCTTAAGAAGGTGCTTTAGTCTGTTGAGCTATCTCACCAGCCTGAGCCCAAACTTTCTGTACTTGTGAATGTGATCTTATTTGGAAATGAAATATTTGACCACGTAATCAAATTAAAATGAATTTATTAGATTAAGGTAGGCTTTAGATGTAGTGACCAGTGTCCTTGTAAGGGGAGAGAGATTTGGAAACACGCAGACACAAGAGGGAGGCGGGAGACCATGTGATAGTGAAAGCAGAGGTCAGAGCAATTCAGTTTTAAGCTAAGGAACACCAATAATGGTTGGGAATCACTAGCAAAAAGAAATAAGGACATTCTTCACTTTCTAGGGCCATCAGAGGAAGAAGTGTCCTGATTACACTTTGATTTAAAATTTCTGGCTTTCCACATTGTGAAGGAATACATCATCATTGATTTCAGCCACCCAGTTTGTCACACTTTGTTACAGTAGCTCTAGGAAATTAACACAGAGGGAAGCTGAAGGCGATAAGCCCTGAGTTGAGGAAAAAACCTTTCAAAGTGGTATTTTCCATGTAATAGAAGGCACGCAGCTATTGTGGACTCGGGAATTGGGGAATTGGTTCCACCAAGAGCTAAGACAGGAGTGGCGCTGCCCATGGTGCTGACGGGGACCAGTGTATTGCGAAGGTAGCTGAGCCTTCCCGTGTTGAGGACAAAGAGCAGATGGGGAGTCTCTCAGAATTCTGAGGGAGCTGTATAGTTCTCACCCTTCTGACTTTTTTATTTCTCTATGTATCTTCCATTTTCCTCTTTCCTCTCTTAGGAAAACCATGATACCTCAGATTCTAATAACTATTCCCTCACCACCTGCAATACCACTATTTCTGGGGATAGACTCTTTAGGTATCACGTGAGATCGTCACTTTTTCTCTGTCTCCCCCTGGATCATTGTCCATTAACATTTCCTCTCATCCACTTTGTTTTTATGTCTCCCTTTTTTGTGAAGCAGGAAGGAGCAAGCTCAAGAGCTAAAAAAGAAAACTCTTGTTTCTACTTTATCTTTCCTTCAGAACAGTTGCTGTTTATAAAGTTTTTAAAAATAGAAAGTCAGTAAATTCTGTGATACTAACCGATTGCTATATATATACACATATATTTACAAATTAAATTAGTCTCTAGGGGATACCCTGTTCAAAATAGTGATTATATAAATTTGAATATTTTCAAACACTTTTTTCCTCTTGCTACATACTTCCCTCTCCTTAAGCTGGGAGGGAGGCTGCTAGAAAAAATGGATGGAACATTGGCTGACTGGTTACTTTCTTTATTTAGTAATAAATGTCTATAAAGGGCAGGAAAAGGATTGCAATTGAAGAGAAAATCATGGCAGGGTGTGTAGGTGACAAAGGTGTGACAACTTGGATGAATTAATTGAATAGATTTGAGTTTGCACCCACAAGCTTTACTCAGTAGTGGCGTGAGAGTAGCAATATCTCTTATTCTAAGTCTCAGCTTCCTTGTCTAGGAAATAGAGATATTCAGGCTCACTGTGAGTTTATTTTGGGATCTGGAATACATATATGCATAAGAGAAAGTAGATGCTTTGAAGTACTAGCTGTTAGTATGATTAGGCTTAATTCTTCCTTGGCTGAGAAAGTCATCAACAGAAAGCCTATTGGTCTAGGGGAGTAACAGTGTTCTGGGAATAAGACCTAAGCTAAGAGGCACAGGGCCCAGACTCTCAGTCACACCTGGTGACATCAGGAAGAGGTCTCAGGAGTTATTTGGGAAAACTTCCTATATAACAGATGAGAAAATTAAAGCCTAGATGTCAGAAGTAACTCAGTCAAGCTTAAAAAACTTGTTGCAAACCAAGACAGCCTGGTCTCCAAATGGTAGCTAACTGTATCCAAGTTGTGGCTTCCCTTAAGAGTATTTACTTTGTCCATAAAGATTTGAAACAAGAGAACTTGAGATCAAGTTTTGGCTCTCTGTCCTTAACAGCTGTGCCTTGTCCTTGGACAACCCACTTGCCCTCTTTCAGTCTCAGCTTTTCAATGGGGATCGTTATCTGGGGCCTGAAGGCTTTTGAGGTGGTAGGTTTTTGGAGCTATCAAGAAAAATAGTCATGTAAGTGACTGGAACTATAGTCTCTTCCAAGAAAGAAATTATCTTCAGCAATGAGCAGAAGGTACAGTCTTCTGGTGTAAGGGTGTGCCATTACAAACCATACCTAAATCGGTGGAAAAAGAACTGGGTGTTCCTCATGGCTCTGGACTCAGCAGGTTGCTTCATGTAAAGCATGAAGCTTCTTCATAATCACGAGATGATTTAGTAGGCATCTTTTGAGTGTGCATAAGTTTGTGTGCATGTGCACGTATGTTTAATCCATGAAGGGGCAGCAGTGGGGGGCCATCTGCTCTCCACGGTCCATGTCCCTCTGCTGTTGAGGTCAGAACTATTCTTTCTAAAGGAAGAACTTTGTTTTCTTGCAGGCGTCGTCCAGAGATTTGTCATGGGCTCCTCACTCTATGGCCTTTGTGAGTCTTCTAGAGAGGGATCTGGAACTAAACACCCACTCTATCCTAGATTCTCCAGTTCTCTGTGTATTCACTGGCTCCTGAGCATCTTGCCTCTGGCAGGACTGAGAGGGGGCTTTGGGCACCAGCATTCCCCAAGGATAGTGACAGTCCGGACTTGTAAGAACAAAGGCTTCAATAATTGATTCAGAGCTCATAAATAAGAACTCATCACATGAGTCCTTATGAAAACTGGGGTTCAGTTAGATTTATTCTGAGGAAAATTGAGTCCAGTGCAATTCATATTGGACCACAGTCTTCTAAGTTGATGTGTAGTCCTGCCTCTGGGGTTCTAAGTCCATGCTTTTCCTATCCTCTTCTGCCCATCTTTACTGCTACCCTTTCTTGCCTCCCATGTTCTTGCTACTTCTATTTTTCTTTCTCTGGATTGCCATTTCTTTCTCAGTATATTCTGTTTCATAGAGATTGTCTCATAAGGATAGACCAGGAAGAGACCTGTGGAATCAATGTTTTCATCTTATCTTTTAGGATTCTGAGTTCCTAAGAAACATCTATGACTTGGCCAGGGGTCATAGTTTATGGTAGAAACAAGAGTAAATGTAACAACATTATCAAGCTCTGACTAAGTCTGAGTACTATGCTGGGTGGATTATTTCTTGCAACCTTTTTGATAATACCATTAGCAGACATGATTAATATCTTTATTGTCCACATAAGGAAGGATCCTAAGGCTCAGAGAGGTTGAGGAATTCATTAAAGGTTGTAGAAGAGATGAAGAAAACTTTTCAGTGTTTGCTTTTAAAATCAGAATTATTTTATACTTTTAAAACTACAGGTATTTCTTAGGTAGTCAATTTGGTGTAGGTTTAGTTTTTGTTTTTGGATGTTTATTTTTTTGAATAATTAATTTCTGAAACACCAAAGGCAGGGATCAAAAGACACTGATGAAACAAGCATATTTTTATTTTGTCAGCCTATTGGCTCTGCATTCCTGGACAAATCTTACTGTCTCATGAGTGATACATAGGCCTTTGCTGTGCCATGTAGAAGTAATTCATAACTCAGGGTTTAAAAAGAACACTTCATATTTATTATGTATTTTCTGTATGCCACATAATATGCTACATACCTTTCCACAGAAAATACCATTCAGTTATTACACCATTCCACTGTATCCTTATTATACAGATGGGCAAAAGATTGAACAAGAGTACCTTACTGTCTAATGCCATCATATGAACGAGAGGTAGGGCCAGGATCTGAATTAGACGACTGTCATCTAATGGACAATAGTTCTTAACTGGGATCACATATTAAGATCTCCTGTGGAGTTTTAGAAAAACATGACATAACTTTCCCCAGAACAAGTGAATCAAGTCTCTGGGGACACAAAGCTTTGAACAGTGGTGATTTTTTAAGCCTACCAGGTGAGTGTGATGCACAATGAGAATGACTGCAGAGGTTTTTCTTCCCCATGAAGTAAGGGGGCCCATTTGGCTACGTGACACCCACATCCTTTGAGGTCATGAATGGTACCTTGGCCTCACACTCCCTTCTTGAAGTCAGGGAGGCAAATACTATAGATATTCGCTTCTAGCTCTGTCCAAAAGAAACATACGGCAAGACACACATGCAACTTTACATTTTCGTAGAATCATACTTTTTTTAAAAAGAAGAAATACATGAAATGAATTTTTGAAGTGTGTTTTATTTAACCTAACATGGAAAATAGCATTGCAGGGTATAAGAAACATAATTGTAATTAATGAGACACTTTGCACTTTTTTATATTAACTCTTATAAATCTGGTGTGTGTTTTATTCTTACTCTACATCTCAATTGGGACTTGTCATATGTTTATAGCACAGCTCACTTTAAATAATTTTCTCTGGTCCTTGTTTTTCTCCCAAGGTCTTGTGTTCACACAGAAATTATAGCAGTGCACCCAGGAGCATCATTCTCTTATTAAATTTTTGTGGCTTTCCAGGTACCAATCTATCTTATTATCCATATATCATCTGTTTCATATGTAATAATCAATCTCGGATCACCTAAATGTCCAGTATATTTTTAAGAAGGGGGTAAACCGTGGGAATGGCTCCAGGATCTTGCCCTAGCAACATAATGGAAGGATGGGAATCTTCCTTCAGCTTTTTTCTTTGCTTGTTTTTCAGAAGTGAAATATTTTCATGAAGAAGAAATTTGATGATATGAATCAGGAGATATAAAAAATATCCATTTCCTCTGACCAAGTAATTTTCTAAGGAAAAAAATCTCAAATGTGAGTAAAGTTTCATGCCTAGAGATGCTTACCAGGCCCTTCCCCATGACATAATTGAACACAACTCAGACGCTCTGTGTTCTGGCAGCAATTACAGGGCCAGAGAGCTGTCTGAAGAGGGGGGAAATTGGTAACCATTTAAAATAATACCAGAGATTCACCCTACAAAGGACTTTTTACATAAAAACACAAAAGAGAAAGAGGGAGAATCAGAATTGTTTATGCAGAATTATAAGCACATAAAAATATCTCAACACAACACTGGGACAGAAAGAAAATACACCCAGGAATTTAAAGCACATAGTTATCTTCTGGTGGGAAGATGACGGCAAATTTATCCTTGCTTTTTTCTTCAAATGCAGTGAGCACATATTCCTTTCAAAGTAAAATAAGCTTTATTATAATAAACAATGTTAAGACAAAAAAAAAAACTTTAAGAGAAAAGCAATTAACAAGTTTCTGTTGGTGTGTGTGGTTAGGGAATCGTCAGGCTGTGCCCACAGGCTCTGGGGGAGGGGCAGGAGAGAGGAGGACTTGCCAGGGGCAGATTTGCATTTTGCACACTGATGTATCATTTCTGACAATTTGGAAAGTCTTTTCCTGGAACCTTGGACTGGGGCTGCTCCTCAAACAAAAAGCGGGTTTGTAGGGAAGACGCTTCTCCAGCAGTGTTGACACAACACGGTCATTCTTCAGCCTGAAGCTGCAAAATGGACACATTCAGCACCCTCAGGAAGGGGCTGGACAAGGAGGCTGCTCAGTGGCTCTGAGTCTAACGTGAAGTGCCTGAGACACCCCTTATGACATCAGAACCCCCTTAGCACTGAGTCCTTGTCTCAGGGTACTGAGTTTGAAGCCCTGAGGACTCCCAGAGTCTACAGATCCCACAAGGGAGATTCATAACTTTGGTTTATTTCAAAGTAAGCTGGCAGGTGGAAACATTTGCTGAGACACTATAAGGGAGACATACCCACTTCATAGATGGTGAAAGTGAGGCACAGAGAAGTGAGATAAGTTACTGGTGTTTCGATTTGGGTCTCTCTGGCTCCAAAACTTTTGCCTCTCTTCCCTGCTCCCTTCTGAGGTGGGGAAGAGTCCCCGTAAGACAGAAAATGAAGCTGTCGAGTTGGTTCCAATTCTGACCAGCCACAGTTATATCAGAACTCTTCGGTAATTTGCAGTCAGAAAGTTGCATGGAAGTTAACCAGGGAGAGTGCTCTTCTGGGGTGCAGGTTTAGTGCTCACAAGAAGGAGAGTGGGTAGTATAATGGGTGGGGGTTGTTTAGAATGCAAGCAACAGCTTCTCCTTCCAAGATGAGCCACCCAGCCCAGGACCACGCTCCCTCATGTGTCATCCCCTCCTGACAGGGACCGACAAAGGGTCCTGTGTGTTTGGCAGGTGACGGGGGTTGTCTTCCTGCGGGCAAGTGTTAAGACGGATGGTGCTTCCAGCGGAAGATGGAGGAATAACTCAGGCAAGCAGCAAACGTGTGAGCTGTCAGCGTGATTCACAGAGTAATTAAGGAATAATACAGTGTAAACTATTAAGAGATAATAACAATAAGTCAGGATTGACTGTCTCTTTGAGAACTTGGGGCTGACGCGCCTGCCAGTTATTTGCTAGTTCGGGAAGTCTGTTAACCAGTGTAATGCGAGCCAAGCATGGCAGCTGGAATCAAAAGAGCTGGGTCTATTATCCCCTTTTACATTAAATTGTGAGAACCCGGTAATGGGAAAACATAAATGATAGCAGTTAGACTAATATCAGCGCCAGCACCTAGGTAAAACGATAATTGTGAAACATCTAAAATTCTAAGAAATGAGAAACTCTCAGCCCACTGAAAGCAGAAAATAAACCCAGAGCATAATGACGGATGTGCTTTGCTCCAACCAAAAAGAAACAAAAATGATGGCTACTGTAAAGATCAGAAACACTACAGTGCCTACTACGTGCTGAGTAATTTACACACATCTCACTCACGTTAATCTTCATACAACAGCAGGTGGGAAAAGCTTAGCTTCCTTGTGGGTTGCAGAAACCGCGGTTGTGTAATCCAAGTAGCACAGGCAATAAAACAGAGAATATTAGTGTAGGAGATGGGATTCACATTCAAACATTATGGCTTCAAATTCCAGGCATCTTCTAGCACACCAGGAGGAGTCCTCAGGCCTTAGAGGTGGTCAGTAAAGACGGAAGTGTGATGTATGTGTGAGGGAAACAATGCTTTCTGGGGGTTGCAAGAGAAAAGTAGAATTTCCTGGTGGTGGTCACCAAGGCCCTAAGGATGTGGCTCAAGCAGGTGCAAGAGAGTGATGAACTGTAGGTTGGAGAGGTGTTACAGCCACCTGTGTACCAGCGTGAGGATGTCCAAAGTGAGAACCCCTGATCCATCACGAGAGAAACAACTGGGTCCTGCCAGCACGTGGGCCACACAGATGGTAGAGACTCTCGGTCCCTATGCCCCAGAAGCCCACAGGTCAGGGACCCAGCTCCCAATCCAAACACACGTGAGCTTCAGGGAAGTAAGAGACCCACAGAAAGGAGGGCGCCTAAGTCAGGGTCTCCTTTGAAGGGAGGTGACATTGGGGTGATGTCATCATTCAGCGCTGATTAGCAATTTGCTGGGAAAGTAGTAATACGAGGGCGGAGGGGGCAGCCTGAGCAAAGCACCAAGGCGTGGAGGTTCCTGGAGTTTGGGAGCTGTGCATGACCTCGTGCGGGGCAGAGTGGAGCACGCAGGCTTGGTGAGCCACGCAGGGCAGCCCCAGGTTTTGCGCAGATTGTGGTGAGCCTCATGCACCATGTATGCACTAGGGTTGGGGTGGGATTGTCATGTTTGTCAAAAAGCCACTCAGGGTTTAAAGGGAGCTGGCAGGCAGGGAGAGAGTTCCACACTCAGGACCTAGAATCCAGGTGGGAGGTGAAAGTAACTCCGTAGCTGTAAGCACACAAGAGAGAAGGCGAGGCAAAAGAGGAGACATTCTGGAAAGCCAGAAGCAGAAGTGGAGCCAAGCGAGGCAGTGGAAGGCAGAGCTACGGTGGCAATAAAGGGGCCTCCTGCTGGATCAGAGCTGTGTGAGCCCGGGGTTTCTATGGCAAGTGTTTGGGTAGAACTCGGTGAGGCCTCAACTGGAGACTTCTTTTCCACAGGCTGCCCTGGAACATTCCTGGTATGAAGCAACCCATGCCATGGGAGCGGTCTCCACATTTATATCCTCTTCCAACCTGTCCTCCTGCTCCATCCTTCTCACTCTTTATAGAGGGATGTGCGGAGGGGTAGGGGCCGGAGTGGCCTTGCAGAGTACCAGAGTTGGGCCAACCTTCTGAGACTGTTGCCTGCTGTCCCCGTGCCTGGAGGACATCCCTCAGCCAGGCTGTCTGTGTCATTCCAAAACTGAAAATAAAGGTGGCTACCATGCTGTCTTCAGTGTTTCTAGGTCAGTCCCTGATTCTATGAAGTTTCACCACATGAGATTGGTAGTGGTGATGCCATATCATACTGGAACTTGCAGCAAAAGCAAATCACAAACGCTGCTGCTGTCATCATGTATTTATTTAATCTCTTATTTATTTATGTATTTATTTACATATTTATGCATTTATTTATTTGGTACAGGGTCTCACTACACAGCTCAGATGCATAGCAGTCTTCCTGTGTCAGTCTCTCCTGCACTAGGCTTACAGGCATGCAGCACCACATCCAGTTTTGGCGGCCTGCACTGCATGTCCAGGGTTCCAGGGCTGGCACAGCAATCAGTACTGGGAACCGAACCCCCACCTTGTGCTTACCAGACAGGTGCTTAGACTGCTGAACTAACTAACAAGCTCCCTAGCTTGTTATCATTTACAATCTGGATCTTTGATTATCATGGATTTTATTTTGATAGTTGAACTTTAAAATAAAACTGCGTTAAAGAATTGTTCATCTTTATTACTGAAATTTTGGGCATCCTTTAAATTTTTCAGCTAAGACTGCCTCATCCTTTCCCTGGTGCTGGGGAAGGGGACTGAAAGAGTTAATCATTTGCTAGATGCCAGGGGATTTGCAGAGCAACTGGTAGGCAAGGGGGGTGATCTTCCCTACAGCTCTGTAGTAGGGTGGCATTAGTGACATCTTACAGGTGGGACAGATAAACCTGGAGAGGGCAAAGTAGTTGCCCAAGGCTGCTGTGTCTGGAGAGTGTTACATATTTCCCAAAGGTCTGTTAGAGCCCCCCAGCCCCTCTCATTCTCCAAATCTAGGACCACTTAATGGTGGTAAAAAAAACAAAAGGCGGATGGAAGTTTCTGCAGGATGTGGGGTCTCTGTTTGCGGACACAGAGAGGAACTGGAAGGTTAGATTTTTCAAAATGCTCATGGCACAAAGGAGCAAGAAGGCTCTGAATCTTTACAAACAGCCTTAGTCCTTGAGACAGGAGGATTCCTGGGGGGGAGTAGGGTGATCCAGCAGTTGGTCAGGGATGGGTGGAAATATATCCTATGAAATCCCAGCTCTTTTTCTTCGGATGTGAGGTCCTGACTGTGTTCTTGGCTTACTTCCCGAACAGGCTGGGGAAAGCAAGTGACCTCAGATCCTCTGTCAGGTTTGACTCAGTTTCCACTGTCTAGGAATGCATTGGCCCTCTAATAAAGCAGTGCAGAGCCATAAGATGTTCAAACTTTGTAGCCTAACAGACTTAGTTTCAATGTCTAGTTTTGCCATTTGATAGATTAAAAATGCCTTCCATTCACTGAGTCCTGCTGGGGCCGCTTTGTGCCCGACAGCTTATCCATCCTCATCATAGCCCTAAGTTTTACAGGTGTGGAAACTGAGGCTCAGAGGTGTGCTGTGGTCTAAATGAAGGCGATGCTCAATGATAGTGGCCCAGTTTTAACACTGGGTGCTCTGATTCCGAAGCCCTCTCCAGACTCCTTTCAAGTTGTGACCCCTTTGGGCTTCCTCCGCTAGTCCCAGGGCCTCCGTATCGCTGTCAGCATTCTCAGGAAATGAACTAATTCATGTGGCAAACATTCCTTAGGTGTCTGTGGCTCCTGGTATTGCCCAAGGGAAAGGGGAAAAAGCTTTCTGGAAGGGCAAAAGGACCTCGGATGGGACCTCACAGTGTATGTGTAAGGCAGGAAAATAAAGGGTTCTACAGCAGGTGTATGGCAGGAGCAAAAGCCTGACTCACAAGGAGGGAGGGGGTAACTTGGGGGAATCCAGGGTGGGTGGCTTCTTAGAGAAGGTGATTCTGGCTTGGATCCTGAGGAAATGAGGGAAAAGGAATTGCAGGCAGGGAGTAGTGTGCAAATCAAAAAGATAAGGAGCTAGGGCTGAGGTATGGCACAGCTGGAATGGCTAGAGCATCCTGGAAGGCAGGAACACCTGTGCTGGGAAAAAGATGGGCTCTTGGTGAGGGGGGAAATGTCTTACACATTTCAGGGGTATGCAGACCTCTAAAAAGGTGACAACAAATAGACAGGTGTAGAGTACATCTACACAATCAGAAACCCCTGGGTAGGTAGGTGGAAACATGCATCTAAAAAAGCCATAGTGTGGACAGACCTTAAGTATTTATGTAAGTGACAAGTAACAAATGGGACATGGCGTGGTCCCATTCCCTGGTCAAATGCATAGGAACAAATCATGGGGGTTGCCAAGGCCTACAGGAAGGGGCCTGTGGGAAGCCATTGCTTCCTGGGTATGGCCCTTCGGTTTGACATGATACCATAGTGCTGGAGTTCAACTGTGTAGCCATGTGAATATGTGTATTTAGCATTGCTGAACTGTACACTTAGAAGTGGTCATGGTAGCAAAGTTTAACCCCTTCCCTGCAATTATTTTAAAAGTCAAAGGAAATCCAGGTATAGTAGTGCTTACTTGTAGGCCTATTGCTGCTAGAGGCTGAGGCAGGAGGACCTCAAGTTCAAGTCAAGCCTGGGCAATTTGCAAACCCTGTCTCAAAAATAAAAATAAAAATGAAAATAGAGGATGTGTGTGTGTGTGTGTGTGTGTGTGTGTGTGTGTGTGTGTGTGTGTGTGTATGGAACCATAGCTCAGTAGGAAGGCCCTAGTTTCAGTCCACAGTACTGAAAAACCAAAACAACAAACAGATAAAAACCTCACCATCTCCACCAAAACCAAACCAAACCAAATCCTCTGGGCAGATGGTGACAAGATAAAAAGGGTGAGAAACATTGGGCAAACTGTCTCCAGGAGAGGTGGAATAAACTAGAGCAGACACTGGGCAGCAGGGTCACACCTAGCAAGCTCTCTGATATTCAGTAGATTGGGGCTTCAATCTTACAGGTATGGACTCAGCATTTTTTCTACAAGTACTTTTGTTTATGTGGTCCATATGGTCTATCAGCTTGGCTACCTTAGAGCAAAAACAACCTTGGCAATTCACAAATAGATGGATATGAGTGTGTTCCAAGCAAAATTATTCACAAAGACAGATGTAGCTGGATTTGGTCCATGGACCAGACTTTGCTGACTCTTGCTTCACCTTGGGAAAAGTTACTCCAGGTTGCACTTTACATCTTTCAAAATGTATTTGGTCGAGGGTCTCACTACGCAGCTTGGACTCATAGTGATCCTCCTGACTTGAGCGTCTCCAGTGCTGGGATTGCCACCAGCATGCCAGGACTTAGTTGCTGGCTTAGTGAGACCGGGGGCCGGGCCTTGCAGCGTGGGGACCAGGGATAGAATCCCTGTCCCTGTGCTGGCCTAAGCAGGTGTCAGCTCTTGCACTTTACATGTTAAGAGACCACGTTACCATCTCTCTGAAGACTGGATCAGAGAGAGGAGTTGCACTGAAAAGACCCACAGTACTGGATCTCTCACACACACACACTTGAGGCTCTTTTGTCCCTCCTTTCCAGGCAGAGGCTTTTGAGCAGGTCAGCACAAAGTTCACTTTCTGGAGATGAGCGCATTTCTGACCTTGAATAAACCCAAAGCTGAGGTGGGTCCCCAAGTCCCAACATCCTGTGGCTTTTGGACATCATCATTCCTGTAGCAAGAAGAGACAGAGCCCAACTTGGTGGTGGTGACTCTGTGGGTACCTGATAATTTGCTGTAGGTCATTTGTTAGTAAAATTCTACCTCCACTCGGCCACCTCCCACCTGTCCCTGCATTTCACAGCTTTGATTCATTAACTCCAACTGCTGGAATTGCAGGTAACATTCGCAGTTGCATTTTAAGTAGGCAAGGATGACTGCTTTTAAAGTGGCCCCTCCAAAAGGTTAATATTATAAATGCATCTTAAATGCCTAATGCATAACCAAATGTCACAAATATGAAAATGTCAGCAGCATTAAAGTTCAGAGAGCAAGAAAAAAAAAAAAACAGGTCACCTTTGCTCTCTCCATGCTGTATTTTATTAAGGTCTATGCTACTAAGTCAGAATGCCGGCTGCTAGAGAAACACCCTGAGCTCGCCTGGTGACCAGGAGACCAGGCCTGGAAACAAGTGTGGACAGGGAAAAAGAGAGATGCCACAGAAAATGGGGAGGGGACCATTGTCAGGGGCTAGTCTCAGCCTGCTCATGTTGGTTTCCTCCAGTGGAAAGTAGGAATGGCATTATTCTTGCCTTA